>JAGWCC010001690.1:0-16435 GCA_022651775.1 Drusus annulatus | reverse complement strand
CCGAAAGGAACTGGAGCTGGTTCATTCATTTTGAAATGTCAATGCCTTTGTCTTCACAACATACTGCTTCAAATTGAAGTACTTCTTTCAATGGAATGAAGTTAATGAAATGAATGATGGCTAAAATGAACTACCAACTTCAGTTGAAATTTTGGTTCAGTGAAATAAATTTATTGAAATGAAATGAATGAAGGCTAAAATGAACTACCGCCTTCAATTGAAATATTTGTTCAATGAAATGAAGTTATTAAAATGAATGAATGCTAAAATGAACTACCGACTTCAATTGAAGTGTTTGTTCAATGAACAATGAATGAAGTACGAACTGTTGCCAAAAGAAGTAGTTCTTTGAAGCAGTTCTTTCAAAGCGGTCACAACGCTACTTTTAACTCTTGACTCTGCAGAAACGTAAGTTTCTAAAATGATAAAATTCACCATTTGGTCAAATTTTAAAACAATTCTCTACAGAAACGAGTCAGAATTTTTCAGCTTTCTTTTTTGTATATTTTCGTAGAAAGCATCACTTTGTGATTTGACATATTTAATTAAATAATTAGACCACACATTTTATTTTATTTTTAATGACGGACCGGTTTCGCTAAGCCTAAGCATCATCAGGGTACAAAATTAAACTAAATAAAAAATACATAGTGTGATTATATATACTCACACTCACATAGGGAGAACATAATATAAAATTAAATAAGAGAACAGTAAGAAAACAAAATTATAACAAAGTAACAGAAAGAAAGAGACAGATAATATGAAATGAAAGAGGTAAAACATCAACTGAGAGGTGATAAAAGAAAAATGAGAAATTTTATGAGTTTACGGGAAATATACCCATTATTGGACTACCGAACATTTTTTACTAATTATTAAGAATATGACTATTAATTCTATTGGCTTTCATTATCTCTAGTGCTTCTTAATTAGTGAATTTGTTGTCATGGCCATTTTTATGACGAATATGAGCACCGGTACTGTTATTGAAGGGATGATATTTTTCAATTGGTGAATTCTAAACTTTGTATTGTTTTTTCAGAATTCGCACTTATTTTCTTTTAATAAATCTGATACAATAGCACTATCTTGGTATTTAAGGTTTCTCTAATGATATGGTTTTTTTAAGAGTATTAAGTTTTGTAATGCGAAGAATTAGAAGAGGAAAAAAAATGTATAGTGACAATGCAAAACCTATTTTTCAATTCTCTATGAAATGCATACTGAAATTTTAAGTAAAACGTTCAAAAATGAATCCGCTGGTTTTCAAACTGCGTCTTTTACTAAAATTTTGTATGTTTTTCGTAGAATTTAAAGGATAACAATTAAAAAATTGTATTTACTGGAAACCTCAGTCATTTTTCTATCTCTTCGTGTAGTATTTATAGATAACACAATTGTAGTATTGCTTGTATTAGAATGCTACAAAGTGGCGTTTAGAGCCATTTTGGGTACTGAGGCATAATAGTCTACATAGTTCTACAAATCAACATAATCTGGGATAGATGCATTCAAATAGAAATTATAACACGAGATTGGGCTTATTTTTTGTAACGCCACCTGGGAAGTATCATTTGAGTTTTTTTTCATAAAACAATGGATTTACAAAAAAAATATTTTATCAAAATTTAAAAGACGTAATGCATATGTGTAAGAACAGGAAGAAGTCTGAAAGAAGATGTGGGTCGAGGTTGAAACTTTTGAAGGCCTCAGATCTTCTAGAATCAATATTGAAGAGGATTAGATGTAGATGATGAAATAGAGCCAAGAGTGGAGAGAAGAGGAGAGGGTGGGATAATCTTTGCCTAGCCGCACCGAGCTTGGCAGACAAAGTGTGGAAAGCAATTGAAAAAGTCCCGCGGCTGTGTTGCGAGAGAGTGCATCTTGGCAAATGGGGTTAAGCTAAACTTGAGACAAAAGAAGAAAAAAAAACAGTCGAGGAAAAAGCTGACGGAGCAAAGTTGCAAAGAAGTGCGATAAACCAACGCGTTGACAAAAGCGAAGAAATGAGCGATTTTCAAATACGAATTCATTTTGATAATGTTTGGGAAAACGTCATATTTATTTGTGCTCCTGAAACAACAAACAACGAGATACTCAGTTGGCCGAAGTAGGAGAGAAAGCTGTCAACGCACACTAAAACTTTTCACAAAACATACTGTAACATTAAATGAAATATTTTCTTTAAGGGTCAACACCCAAAAATACCAAAATACTTTAATGCGTATTTTTGATCGCAAAATTCAGCGACTAAAATTTGTAAGAAAATATTTTCATTTTTAAGGGTCAGCACCCAAAAATACACAATTTTGAGCTTTCTGGTACAAGGAATACTACAAATGATGCATCTGTTAATTTTATATGGGTAGTTAGAAAAGTGTCTGAGGTTTCCAGTGTATGCAAGTATTTAACAGTAATCTTTTAAATTCTTTATGAAAAATATACTAGATCTCTTTTCAAAACTCTACCTTTTACATAAATTTTTCATATAATTTAAAGGATCACAGTCCTGCTATTGTATTTACTGAAAACCTCAGACATTTGTGTAACTACCCATAGAAAATATTCAGATACAATATTTGTAGAATTGCTTTTATTAGAATGCTAGAAAGTAACGTTTAGTGTCACTTTTGAGTGCCGACCTTTAAGATTGATGTTTAATAAGAAAACGAGGTAGTGCACGATGGGAAACCAACCCCGAACCATTTGACAAATTCCATAATATTTATGAAATATTATCTGGTGGACATGCATTAGTCCGTAATAAATCTATATATTTATGTTGATGGTAATAATAAACTATCGAACCAACTAACATTATCCCTTTGGTCACAGTTCCGATTACCGAGAAGATGTGATTTCAGAGAAGCGACCGGAAAGTACACAGTTGCAGTTGCACGAAGTTAGCTTTAAATACGATTGAAGCCATTACAAGTAACGTTTCATTTCTAAATAATGGTCTTTCACCGGGGCGAAGCTTATCTATCTACCACTGTGCTACGTGGCGTAATTTTTTTTCATTTTCATTACATATTAATTAAACTTTGACATGAAGCACTTACTTTGTGGTAAGACATAATCAAATTTTAAATAAAAGTAACTTTATTAAATATACCAAATATGTATAAAATAAAGATGTTGAACAAATATTTATACCAACACATATTTGTTCAACCCTGAAGAAGGTTCAGGTTGAGCCGAAACCGGTTGGTAATTGTGTCTTATAAAGTGGTGTCAAAACAAAGTTACTTTATTTAAAACATATTAATTGAATAAAAATTGTTTGCGCACGCCGGGTTCGAACCCGCGACCTCTGGATTCTTAGTCGAGCGTCCTACCACTCGACCACGCAGGCCGTCAAATTAATATTATCAAAGAATAAAAAAATATAGCTTCGCTGAGAATCAGTCACAGCACCCTCTGTCCGCGAGAACTCTCGCTCAAGGCCACACACACCCAAGCGAACACGAAGCCCGCAACGGCGCTAGCTTATCCAGCAGAGAGCCGGGGGCCGAGCCGCCGGTCGCCGCCCGCACCTGCGCGGCCGACACTGAATACGGGCCTAACGCAACTTTGTGCAGATTTGCAGGCGCTCTGTAATCCGAGTCGTATTCTTAGGAAATACATTTTCCATATTTCCACCCTCGCAATTCGTTCTTATGGGCGTAACGAAGCCGTAGCAAGTCTAGCCGACGCCGGAGTTTCGCTTCGGCGTTTTTCGAGCGGAAAGCTTTTGGCCAGTTACGTTAATGAACGGAGTTATACCGTCGGGGGAGTTGGACGCATCCCAAGATCATGATTCAATAACGAAAATAATTTACTTTGCCGCTGGATTTCCGTTGACACTGCGTACATTAGTCATGGGAAAAAAATAGACCAGGATTATTAATCGCGCGTGTCCTACGTACGGCGGGGGCTCTGGGTAATTCAATACGGCTGCACCCATCGCTCCCGCGGGCGGATGTGCGTGCAGCGAAGGAGCGAAGGAAGTTCGAAGCGAGCGGCATTGTGTTCCGCGAGGCAATTTATTTTAGACGTAAGATGGTTCGCGTCATGGCCGCGTCATCGTCATTATCAAACCTGCGGGATGCCCTGCAATTGACGTATTCTGATGGCCTGCGTGCTCGAGTGGTTAGACGCTCGACCGGCGTGCGCAATCCACTTTTATTTAATTGACATGTGTCATATCAAATTTAATTCATATAAAAATATACATGTTAGTATATTTGCGGCACGTATCTCTAAGTGTCGCCCTGGTAAAAGACCACCATTCAGAAATGAAACGTTACCTGAAATGGCTTTAGCCGTATTTTGCGACAAGATCTGAATATCGAGGTACTTCCCAATCTTCTTCTTCCTCTTCTCCTTCCCCTCCTCACTACCTTCAGTCACACAACAAACCCCAAACGGGGATGTTCTAGACAGTTGGGAGCAGTTGGGACTCTTGTGTGGTATTAACTATATATTTTTTTTAATCGTTGTTGTGTTTTATTTGATACCGCACAAGAATATGAACTACCTGGAACCAGTGGACTATGTCGACTGATGTGAGAAAATTTTGAAGGAAGAATAGAATAAGAAAGGAGAGAGGGTGGTTGGAAAGTGCCTGAAGTCTTAGGTCTTCTCAAAAAACATGGCTTAATCTATTTCAAGCAACTTGTGAAAGTAAAGAGAAAAAAGCGTAGTATAGAGAAATGGGATTAATTAATAGCAGTGAAAAATTACTTACTATGGAATGAAAGAACATATTTTATATCTATATATAGTATATATATATATATATATATATATATATATTAAAAAAAACTTTTTTACAAAATACTTGATACGAGTTGATACCAATTTTTGGTACGAATGAAAAAATTACATGGGTGTGAAAATGACATAAAATTATGCAGAAAATAACAGTGCAAAACGAGACATCTATAGGCTTGAAGAAATATGTAACTTGCGCCAGGCGACGCGCCGTTTGGCTCAGGGCCGGGCCTGACGCGAAGTGCCAGGTTTTGAACTTGCGCCTCTGAACATGTCCAGAGCCAAGGATCTAGCTGCCCTACCACAAACTTTACCAAATAACGAAATAATAACAGCGTTGAAACGATCTGTCCGACGGAACCACGTTTGTTGTCTTGTACGTCCTAGATACCATAAACTGTTAAATCATAGGTTTACTTCGAAAGAATTTCAGTGTTTGTTTAGGGCCCTTGCCATAATCACGAGAATGCTGATTCTGTAAACTGGTATTACAGAAGTCCAGGGCAAGCTTGAGAACCGTTTATAAATTATTTACCGTAGTGCATTATTTAGAGTCTCAAGCGAATTTTCACCGTCCATCAAATCCCACGCATGAATATAAGATCCATTGGACTAACTTGTACTTTTGTATACGTCTTTTGTGTAATAATAGTACACAAACCAAGCAAAATACATGTAAACACATCTCCTTTCAACGATTTGAAAATAAAAATTTTAAAACATCGTTTTGTCACCCAGTAACAAACTGTTAATTCGAAGAGATTCAAACTATAAATTTATAAAATAAATTATAAAAAATTGACGTTTTGTCTTTTTTAATTAATATTTATCTCTTTATCTCTGTTCCTTTATTATAATTAAAATGTTCTTCTATTGTTTTCTCATTTTTTTGTTATTTTATTTTATATTTTGTTGATTTAAAATTAAAATTTTGGTTATAAAAATTATAATAATATTCGTGGTCTGATACAAAGTTATTTTTAAATATGAATTATTATTTGTAAATAAACTTTGCATTCAAAATTAAAGGCAGTAGTTATATGAATACGAGTCCAGACTCCTCCCAACTAACCAATAAGACTATGGCATCCCTATTTAGGCTGAAAGGAGTGGGGAGATGGCATTGAAGAAGGTTGAGATGTAAACGATGAAAAGCGCATTCCAGAAGTGCTTCGAGGATTGAAAGAAGCGCTGGCATAAGTGCATTATATCTGAGGGGGATTACTTTGAAGGGTACAAAATGGATATTGATGAAAAAATAAACACTTTTCGAAAAAAATCGAAATTCACCTTTTCTTTTGAACAAACCTCGTATCTAGCAATTAAGATCTGGTCGCAAAACACGGTAAAAGCCATTAAAAAAACGGTACGATTCTGAATGGTGGTCTTACACCAGGGCGATACTGAGTTTATCCACCACTCTGGTACCGCAAATATACTCTATATTTTTTTTGTGATATTAATTTCAGAGTGGACGATTCAGAATCGAAACGTTGCTTGAAATGACTTTATCCGTGTTTGCTGATCAGATCTGAATGGCCAGGTACTTCCCAACCTTCCTCCTCCCCATCTCATTTCCCTTCCCACTACCTTCAACCTCACAAAATACCTCAATTGGGGATGCCATAGTCTCACTGGCTCCAGGCAGTTGGGACTCTTATGCGGTATTCACTATAAAAAATTACATTTCTTCTTTGTATATTTACTTTGCATTTTTCACGTCTGTTATGACGTAACTGTTCTCGGTAAAAAAAAGTCGTATAAATTGCTCTCTTCTGACTACAACTTATAATCATTCCCTTCCATCAAATTCTCCAACTGCAGAACTAAAAAGTTTCAACAAAGAGTCGAAATTGAATAGAATTGTAACCACTTTTAGAAACCTTACTAACATTATCAAAGCGTTTTATCCACTTGTTTAAAAATCTTTTTTAATACGACTCGATGAATTTCACTTCCTCTCTTGCCATTTCTTGTTCCAAAATATTTTGCAACGCATTTAGAACGCTGTTTACACACACTTACGCGTAAAATAAACAATCACACGAAGTCAACAAAATTTTGTAAGAAAAACATTCTATGATTATTATGAAATTCGTTGATACGAGACGATTAATGCATATTGCGTAAGAAAACCTGCAAGGAAAAATCACTGCATAGCCGCAAGCGATACTTTCGCTAGTTAGTTAGAGTTACTAACTCGAGCACGACAGAAAACAACTGCGCTTGGCTCACAATTTATACGTTGTCATCGAATACGAACTTCCATTACTATTTTGGCACTCTTTATCGTAAATTAAACTTTTACGGATATAGTAACGTGTATCAGAAACTGATTAAAACTAACTAACCATCACGCCGTTTCCCTACAGAGGTAGGCAGAGAGGATTGACCGCCATACAACTCTGTCTTGACACACACTCCTTGCTTTATTCACATTCATACATCGTCTCATACGTACTCTTCTGTTATTCTGACATGGCCCGATTCATGTATTTGATTCATTTGGTCGTGCCGTGTCTTCCTCGGGCGTCCTCGACTTCTTCTTTCATTCACTTTTCTATCGTATATTCTTTTCACACTCTTTTCTTCGTTCATTCGCTCTACATGCCCAAACCATCGAAGCGTCTTTTTTTATCTTGTTCATTACACTTACATCAGCCTTGCATTCTTTGGTTTTACCGCACATACGACTCAGGGATCACATTTCTACAGCATTCAGTCTACTTTCATCCTTCTTCTGTCAGTTTTTTATGTCACTGGCTGCCAAGATTAACACAAAATATATGTAAATGTTCTTTGAATCAATTATTTTTCTTGTTAATCTGCTTTGTCTTTAGAAAAAGATTTTCGCTTTCGTAATGAAGTTTTTAATTGCTCCATTCATCTAGATTCAATTAATATTATTCCACTTTCGCCTCGTATATTATTTTTAATCCTTTCTTCAATCATTCGCACTACAAACCCAAACCATCTAAGCGTATCTTTCTTGGTCCCATTTATTACGCTTACATCATCCTTGCATTCTTTCCGGATATCCACATTTTTAACACGGCCATACATGGTTTTACCGCACACACGCTTCAGGGATCTCATTTCCACAGCATTCAGTCTACTTTAATCCTTCCTCTGCTAGTTCCAAGCCTCACTGCCATACATCGGGGTTGGTATCAGGAGATATAGAGTACATTGATAAGGACGAAAAATTGTCTTGTAGCAATAAACATAGTTTTTTTTCTTATGCCCTGTTCCCGTACATGGCATAACGGTAAACTCAACTACAGTTTATCCAAAATTAGGCTCGAATTCCCTTGATGATGAAATGGTAAATAGCTAGGACTGGCGCATTCCATATTGTCGATTGATCAACAATAACGCCTGTGCATTGATTATTGTGTAATCGATAATTTTGCGAGTGCCTTTAATAATGACCATGGTAATATTCAAGTCGATTTGTCAAGGATATTCGGCATTGTATAGAAAACAATAAGTGAAATATGAAATGAAACTCTAGAAATTATTAATTTAAATATTTGGATTGTACGTTTTTTTGCCGTTGTTTAGTAAATGAAATTGTACTTTAAGGTGTCTTTAGAGTGTCTTTTAATATATTTTTTTATGGTTCATACCGCACTAGAGTCCCAACTGTCTAGAGCCAGTGGCAATATGGCATCCCCAATTGGGGTGTGTTATGAGGCTGAAGGTAGTGGGGAGCGGGAGGAGCTGTGAAAGAGGAAGGTTGGGAAGTATCTGGCTATTTAGATCTGGTCACCAAACGTTTTAAGCAACGTTTCAATTCTGAATGGTGGTCTTTCACCAGGGCGATACTTAGAGTATCTATTACTCTGGACTGGCACTATCGGTAGTTTTCCACGATTGTCGGAAAATTTTATCCATTTCATTTCATTGACCTTTCCTGGTCACCAAACACGGCTAAATCCATTTCATGGAACGTTTTTTTAATGTCTTACTGGGGCGATACTAAGAATATCTACCACTCTGGAACGCACCGCAAATATACTTTACATTATTTTATATTAATTAAATGTGTATGACACATATTGATTGAATTAATTTTTTTGCAGAGGCCGGGCTTGAGCCCGCGACCTCTGGATTCATAGTCGAGCGTCTTATCACTCGATGATAAAATGATAAAATTTCTAACAGACAAGTTGAATAGCTAATCTTGAGTTTGAATTTGGATAGCCTAAAGTCAAGACGTTGTATCTCCATAAACGAAGTTCAAAAGTTGATTTAACGCATTTTTTTCTTTATTTAGGAGGAAACACAGATACAGACACAAGATAAGAAATAAACAATATTGAACATAAAACATACAGAATTCGCTTGTATCCAAACTATTTCTCACAGATTAAGTGTTGAAATGTTTTTCATATATTTTTTAAATGGTGTGAGTTAGAGATGCCATATTTTAACACACGTATGTTGAGGTTTTCTTAAGTAGAGTCTAGTTCATAACATATTTCCATTAAAAAAATGGAGATACAATTACTTGACTTTAAGCCATCGCAATTTTGGGTATAACCTTACAGTATATAAAGGGGTATCAATCCAAGGCAGTGTAGTCAGTTTTTGATGATTTTTACCTGACTCCGCGGACCTGGGCGTGGCTAAGACTAAGGCAAGGGTATTAATACATCCATTCATATCACATATCGACAAATAGTTTTTGTTTATTCGTATAACCACTTTTTCACAGTATTGACATGAACAAAAATAAAGCATCTAACCTAAAACACCGTTTAGTTGTGTCAAGTTCAGTGGCATAATAAAAAATGTGGGCGGAGTCCCGCGGTGACCCAGGAGCCCAAGATCTTTGTGACAGTACGTAGAAGCGGAGTATTATATTTGTTGTGTCTTTCTCTCTCATAATGTACGACGTAAAAACCCGGAGGAAGTGATTTATCGCAAGTTTGTATAGGTTGGGTAAAAATAACTAGCTCTCTCTCTCCATACATTGTTTCTCCAAGGTATAACACGATAATAAGATTAAGACAGAAAGAGTATAAAATAATAATGAGACAGAAATAACGTGGAGTAAATAATTAGCACACAAACGTATAAACAAGTTACTAGAGATATTACAGTAGAATAAATTAACATTAGTATTTTTGGAAGAGGTATGCTATTATAGCCTTCTTGTAACTAGATTCAGTCCAGGTGAATATATCTACTATTTCTGCGAAGGAATAACCCATTGTGTGCAATCTAGGTACAAGCAAGTATCAAAATTACTCAGTCCTGATGTTATTGTTACACTTAAAAATATTTTTGTATCAAGTAGTTCTGTTAGGTACATGGAAGGTAATCAAGCTAAAATCAGAGCTGTCTATAATACCATTATTTAAATGGTATTAAGATACCTGGAATTAAAATTATCTTCGAATAAAATAAAGGAAAACCTTATTTTTACACTTTTTTCTAAGTGCTCCACTTTTGATGTGTGAATCAATTAGATTGTAAAAGTTTATTAAGGCGGCCACTGTGAATAATTAAATCGTATCAATGTTTGTACTTTCAACGCTTGCAATAATGGGCAAATCAACCACACCTTAAACGTTAAGTCTCACGTGGGCGGAAACAGGTGGTTGCTGGTAAATATTGGATTCCATTAGACCAGCGGTTCCTAATTGTGTTTTCCCAGGTACCTCTTTGGAAGATGTCTTCCCGTACTTCTAAAGGTGTTTACTCTACTAATTGGGAACAGATAAATCAGACAATATGTAATTAAAACCAACAAATATAAGCCCCTTTTACACGATAGCGGAAACTCGCAGACTTAACCCTTCGGGCTAATGCCATTTTAAAGAGGAGCTCTTTTTTTCTCACAGGAGAAGAAATAGGGAAAAGCGTTTAAATAATAAGTGTTATGAAAGACGCAAAATACACTACTCTATAAATACATCGATAAAGGGTGTTCCTAAAAAAAATTGTAAACCTAAGACCAAATAAAATTCCTTTGCAATCGTTTATGTTCTATTAAGTTGTGAAAAAATACAATAATCCTCTATTTCCAGGTAGGTGAGAAAAATAAGATTTCACTAAAATAAATTATAAATTCTCCGTTACGTTAGGCACGGCTTACACGTCTGTACCAGCTGACTTTTAAGCGGTAAATGATGCAAAAGGGGCGTAACACACGATATCCTAGACGGTAAAATGAATGTTCAACCCAAGGCAGAAGGGGTATAGGGTTGAGTTTACTATAGCAGGTTCAGAAAAACAAACGTCTTAAGATTTGAATTTGTATTAATTCCGATGAACATATTACTGCTATCCCAAATGTTAAGCTTTTATTAATCTAAAATGTAAAGTGCTTTCATCCTGAGTACATCATCTGAAAATATTCGAAATCATTGTTAAAAATTCATCGGAACCAATTGAGCTCGAGTGAACTTAGGCAAACCCCTCGTTTTGGAGTGCTATATCGCCTTAACGGTTTTACGGATGCTGGGACCGCGATCGATGTATTTCCTGAACGGGGCACGGGTTGTATCGACGACACTAGTTCCTCAAAGCACTATTAGCTGTAAACAAACGCAATAATTTCACATGTCGTCTGTATTCCAAATTTTGCAATCCGTCCGTTAAATAAAAGGATACATCTAATGGACTACCTGTTTCTCAGAAGAGGATTAGCTTCGAAGTCAGCAAGTAAGTTAATTTAACGATCTCTGTTGGATCTGAAGCTTCGATGTAACACCGAATGTGTTTTCAGATTTAGACGAATTTAGAAAATAGTGAACTGTAAGCGATAAACTATACTACTTGATGGAAGTGTCTAATTGTAGCTTGTAGAAAGATTATGGAATGACGGAAAAATGGCAACTCACCAATAAAGTTGAAGTTGAAAGTACTTGGAGTCTTCTTAGACAATTGTATTATTGACGAAACAAATACACCACACTGATTTTAGTTTTTTATCTACAAAACACAACAGTTTTTTTATATTATTTGGAGAACAAAACAACAAACAAACGAACAAGCTGAACGAACGAGCCAACACGTTTTTTCACATCAAAAAAATAATTTCATTTCCTCAATCATCACTCTTCTAATTATGGGTATCATTTTCCACTGTCCAGAATGTCGAGACTTGTTGACTCAAGCCATAGTCTTGAAATTTTTGGTAGCAGTCTAAATGATTTTTGTCATTCTTCACGACTCTAAAAAAACTTTGACATGACCTTGGCTTTGATTTGAATGTTATTTCTCATGTATATTTTGTCCTATTTTTGTCTTTGCCTCATTATAATATTATGTATGCGCTGTTTTTTCTCTGTTGCTCTTTTTTCCCATTTCGTGTTAAGTATTTTTTTATAAAAATCTTCTGTTTGATATTCAATTGTTTCGAACACGGTGTTGTTGAATACAAAATTCAATGTAGCGAAATGGTTGGATAGGTAGAAACTTGGTTGAGTAAAACATGAGGGTAAGAACCCAAGAATTTATCACTTTGAAAATTTCAAAAATCTTTTTATAAAATAAAATAGTATTTGATCACGGTCTCACTTAGTTTTCCATGATGGGTTAGAAATTGCTCACTTATTCTATAGCCAAGCATAAGCTTAATCTGTAGCAAACTATGTTGCACTTTGGATAATTCCATTATACTTGACTAATCAATCATTTCGCGCAATACCTACACATTTTGCTATGGGAAAATGACGATAAGTTATTGTTTTCATAGGGGAAATTTCCATTAGTGCAGTTTATTGATTCCATAAGTAGATTCGTTCTAGCTTAGCGTATTGGTATATTAGCGGTAGTCGCAGGAAGAATGCCAATATTACTCCAAAGTCAACAATTTGAAAATAGCCGAGGCGGAAAATGCATAGCGCCCAGTGTACACAATTCCGCCCTTGTTGATTTTGCAAGTGAGCAAAGATCTACAGTGTGCTGTTGGGAAAATTAATGACCGTTGACGATGCACTCATTACATTGACCTTTTTAGGTGCAGAATCGACTGATTAGCGAATAGTTTTATGTCCAATATTCTGTATGGTGTTTTGAACTACAATATGGGTATTTTGTTAAGTTACCTAATGGTTACATATTAAATTATAGAAATCAATGGAAATATGCATTCTAACTGTTGTTATGTACAGTTTTGTTTGTTAAGGCTAGAAAAATATATCAAACAAATAAAATATGTGGGTAAAAATAATAAAGAGCATATTGTTTTGGGCTTTGTTTTTTCACGTTTGATATAAACGGTATCGTACTACATTATTTTTTCATTATACCAAGGCGCAGTTGGAAGACAGACACATACCCAGCATCTGCAGACGACCACCGTGGTCAAGTGGTTAAGATCTTCGACTACGAATCTAAAAGTCGCGAGTTCAAATCCTGGAAGATGCAATTTTTTTGTTGTTGAATAAATTGTTTTATTTCACATTCAATTAATACATGTATGTATATAGTATATTTTTGACACGTTCCACAGTAGGTACTTTCAGTATATATACATGTGAATAATTCACTGTGTAACCAAAAAAAAACTTTCTTTTGTAATGCATTAATCCATGTAAAAACAATGCTGCCTACGTGAATTATCGTTACCTCACCGTATTGTACAAGCTTTTTCATTTTTAAGCAGTGTAATGAAAATACGAAAATTATTTAGCAAATGACCTAACCTAACCTCACTCTTACTCAAGTAAGTATCGGTAAATACGCCCTTAATTAGAATTCTCAATATATTCAACCCGCCTAATTGCAAAACCATTTTTTTTTTTTTTTACATGAATACCGCACAAGAGTCTCAACTGCTCCCAACCGTCTAGAGCCAGTGAGACTATGGCATCCCCAAATTGGGTATGTTGTGAGGCTGAAGGTAGTGGGGAGGGGAAGGAGCTCGGGAAGAGGAAGGTTGGGAAGTACCTGGCTATTCAGATCTGGTCACCAAACACGGCTTAAGCCATTTCAAGCAACGTTTCGATTCTGAATGGTGGTCTTTCACCAGGGCGATACTTAGAGTATCTACCACTCTGGAACGTGCCGCAAATATACTTGTTATTATTTTTATATGAATTAAATGTGTTACGACACATATTAATTAAATAAAAGTTATTGGCGCACGCCGGGTTTGAACCCGCGACCTTTGGATTCGTAGTCGAGCGTCTTCCCACTCGACCATGAGGCCGTATTTAATTAAATAAATAAATAATTAAATAAATAAATATCTTCTTAAACTTAGCTCGCTCTACTTTTCTTATCAATTTGCCTTAATTATTTTTAAAACGGCAAAAAATAAAAATTGAATTATTTATTTTATACGCAGCATCCCTAAAGATTTATTATGGGGTTAATATATTTAAAGCATATGTAATATATAATATAATAAATAAACCAATACGAGCCGAGTTCTACTTTTTACCTACAATAATCTTAGTTGCAAAAAAGCAAAGCTGGGCAAACATGTCAAATAGCACGTATTCACAATATATCTGTAAGGTGGGGTTAAGTTTTGCCTACTAACTAATAACAAGTACATGTTTTTTTCTCTATTACATCTTTCTTTTTAGGGCTTTAAATTAAGTCTTAAATGGACGTAGTTATGCAGAAAACGTACATCCTACAAATTGCCAAAATTGAATTTTGCACGTTTTTCTTCAGATAAATACGAGATCTGCTGAAAACATTAAAGCTCCAAATGCAATAGAATTTTAGTCATTCATTTTTTCACCAACCCACATTGCAGACATTTTACTTAATTGAAGTTTAAAAACATTGGATAACACAGGAAATATTTTTTTTTTAAATAAATAAATGGATAGATTATAAATGACTTATTTATAATAATTCTCATGAAGAAAAAACACTGATATTCACTTTACAATTGCTGTCATATGCTTTGTATCATATTTTCAAACGCATTTTTTCATTTATTTATGGTTTTAAAGTTTATTTTGTTGAACTCCATTTTATTTTTAGGTTTCTTAATTTTATTTAAACAGTAATTATTATTATTTAAAATATAAAAAAACAATTTTTAACTAAAAATTGATTTTTAACTAAAATTGTTTTTTTAAATTTAAAATTATAATAATTATTGTTTAAATGAAACTAAAAAACCTAAGCATTTTATCACATTTTTGTTTCATTTTTCAAATTTTTAGGGTTGGAAGCTTTCTGCATAACTACGTCCAAATAACCATACCCGAAGTATCGTGATATGTTAGGAATTACTATGTCTAAAAACCAGAATGACAAAATATACGGATAATGGAAGAATTATTATTATTTGCGTCATATCCCCAAAGCCACTCAGAAAGTATAAATAAATATAGGCGAGTATGAGACGCGATCGCTGCCATCAACCCGCAGACTTAGCGTATTATTGCCCCCAGCGGTGCGACGCTTAGCCGAGCGATTAGCCGCCCGCTGCAGCGAACTGATCCCACTTCACGTGGAATCCATTGCAGTAGTAAAGTTCTCTGACGAGTTTCGTTTGTGTGCTCGCTAAACGCGCACCTTTCTCGGAGCGACAGTAAACAGTGTTCACACGTGCCATTATTTGGCTGTGTGCAGCTCGTGGCAAATTCCACTGATCAAATACTGGTGATGTGTAACTACATACGAGCAGAAGCGGGCACTCCATAAAGGCACATTGGCATTGCCTACACTTTCAAAAATACGCCCGAGATTTAGCTAATCTCACCGTCGCGAGCGCCTTACCAACCTTCCTACTATAACGTGTCAAAAGCAGTGACTACATATGCTCAAACGCTGCCAACGTCAGAGTATATTATTCTATGTTGACTAGATTACACAAAATATGTTTACTGTGAGCTGTGGTGCGTTCAAGTGGCTCGTTGGTGTTAGTATATTTGCTTGTGTCTAAGGCAGCGCTTTTGCAAAACAAATCCAATGGAAATCAGTGACATCTGTTGGTACCTATCTCTATTATCAATTAATCCGCTGTTTTTTCTACTGTCTAATAAAAACCCGCGCCTCTTAAACATATATTTATATGTTTGATACGAGTTAGTACCAATCTTCTGTTCGAACGTAAAAAAATTACCTGCGTCAGGCGACGCTTGACCCAGGGCCGGGCCTGCATAGGGCATACCTAAAATAGTGCTGTCAAACCTCAGAAGAATATATATGGAGAGAGAACTAAGAAAAATTACCCAACCTTTACAAATTTACGATAAATCACTTTCTCCGGGTTTTTACGTCGTAAACCGAGGGAGAATGAGATTACACAAGTTGTCACATATTATTGCACCACTTTTCAGTATGTAAGCATTTTTTATATCTCCCGCGCCTCCGGCAACTCCGCCCACTACGTTTTGTCATGCGACATAACAGGACATAACTCAAAGGTTTTTTAGGTTTTATCCTATATTTTGTTGAAAACAATACTGTGAAAAAGTGGTTAGACAAATAAACAAAACATTGGGTCGACATGTGCTATGAATGGGTGTATAAATACCCTAGCCCTAGCCATGCCCCAGTCAGGAAAAAATCAACAACCCCACTCCACGAGGTATCCCTCCTGGTATATTATTGCTGTGAGTGTTAAACCATGAAATCACCAAACCATGAAACCACCAAACCATGAAACCACTAAGCCATGAAACCACCAAACCATGAAACCACCAATGTCTTCTTGCAGTGGGCTACGACCTGGGAGGCGTGACGACCA
>JAGWCC010001689.1:0-28226 GCA_022651775.1 Drusus annulatus | reverse complement strand
TTCAAAATGAATTTGCTGCCCAGGCGATGGCTGTAAAAAATCTTCAAAAGTCTTGAAGTAACTCTCAAAATCAGGAATAGGTTCTTCGTCTGGTGATTGATAATTAACCCCTAAACCACCACCTACATTGATGTGCTCGATTTTAAAGCCTTGACTGCTGAACCAGATGTTATATTCATTAACTTTAAGACATAAACTTCGGAAAACATCCATATCTGTAATTTGCGACCCAATATGGAAATGCAGTGCTATTAAACGAATGTTTTTCATTTGTTTCAATAGTGCAGTAACTGCTTCAAATTCCCAAAAACAAATTCCGAATTTATTCTCTTCCAAACCCGTAGTAATGTAGTGGTGCGAATGGGCATCTACATTTGGGTTAATGCGGATGGCAATGTTGGCTACTTTCCCCATTTCGCCTGCAAGGGTATTAATGACCTCTATTTCTTGTTGCGATTCGCAATTGAAACAAAATATATCTTCGGATAAACCCAATTTAATTTCGTCATCCGTTTTACCAACCCCGGCAAAAGTAATTCCTGATGCTTTAAATCCATTTTGTAGTGCATGCGCCACTTCATTTCCACTCACGCAATCGGCACCCAAACCCATTGAACTGATCAATTGTAACACCCGTGGGTCGGTATTGGCTTTCATTGCATAATGTATATGGTAAGCCCGCGGATCTGCTGATTTTTTCAAACACGCTATTGTTTGTTGTAATAATTCCAAGTTATAATAGTAACAAGGCGTGGCTAACGTGGCTAATGATTTAATATTTGCAAACATTTTTGTTTTGTTTAATTGGATAAAATATATTTAGGAAAACCTTAAAACGTTGACAAAGTTAATAATAAATTGGAGACTACTCAAACTAAGATGTTCGCTTGAGTGTACTAGCGTTGTTTATAAGATTCTACGTAATTAATACTCATTGTTTTAAGTACGACACAAGATTTAATGACACTTCCTTAACGGGTATTATACGTTGAATATCACTAGGTAATATAAAGATTTAAGGCGTCATGAAATGTCAAACTAAATATCGTCACATACTTAGTTATTTAATAAATGTGTATAATAGGTGTAAACTTTTCCTTTGCCTTTTTTCGCATCGACCAATAAACAATCATCCGAAATATTAGATAGATCGAGTAATTCCAATTTCTGATTTAAGGCTACATTCTGGCGGAATACATAACAAGTTTTACAGATACCTACTAGTGCAATCGATTCTTCTTTTACGCTTGCTTGGTTCGTTTTTACTATTTCCTTATACACCAAATTATAAGCAGAAAGCACTGACATTCTCAATGACCATTGACGTATTTTGAACTCCTCCGTTGCATAGAGGTAACCATAACGGTCATCGGTAATAGTTACTAGCGATGGGTATTTGGGTGCAGGAAAACCTTCGGTCTGCCTACGTTTAAAATCCTGTTCGCGGTAAGGATCAAGCAATGTTCCATGTGGCAAAGGACGGTTTTTGTCCATATACCAAGTATAGAAGCTCCACCAATCGCTGTTCATACGTCCATGGATCCAAATAATAGGAATGAAACTCAATTCCGGTAATCTTATTGTTGGCATCAGATCAACCTTCTATATTTAATATTGTTTGCACAACTTAGAAATAGAATAATATATTATAATACCTAATAAGCATTGACTTTTATTCTTTTAGATGATTGAGTAAGGATATTTTTTGTTGTCTGCTATAATTGTACAAATAAAATTCAAATCAAATATTGAAGAGACAGTTTTGTTTATTTGAACTCGTTTGTATTTTTCAATATCCTTGTCTAGTATGCTATACCATTCTTTATGGATATAAGTTTCTAATATTAATTCATTGTTTATGAAAGAAAAATAGAATTCGTCACTAACTTCTGCTGTTGTATAAATATAAAGTTGTATTCTGTTTTTATTCCTTTTAAGTCTGTTTTAATAAAGTCAAAATGATAGTTGGTTCCATCCAAACAATCTATTAGAGGGAAAATATATTTATATTGTTGTTGATTCATGTTTATCCGAAGGGTAAAACATTGATTTTCTCTTTTCTCTAAAACAAGAGTATCATTTACACTATCCTTATTTAAATCTTCATAGCATATTATTTCATAAATTGAATCCCGATTTAAAGAATCACAGACAAAATTTATATTCTCATGAGTATCTCCGGATTTTGTCAACGAGGTATTTGTGCAACAACATGTTGTCAATATAAAGATAAATAGTATATACTTATTTTTTATTTGTACAGTTTTCATTATATTTGTAGCAATCGAGGAGTATTAAATTAACAGCATTATTATGAGCATTTCTGATGCTTTCGACTCTATTTCTCATATTTTCTGTAGTATTACTATGTGGACCACTGTGATAAAAATAAAATCCTTCGCATTCATTTTCGTACATGGTACATTGCCCCAGTTGGTCATAATTCCAACGGTTGCGTCCACCATCAGGCGAGAGGCTTGCGAGGTGTGGGACTGCATCAGCATGAGGTCTCCGAATAAACTCCAGTTACTATCTTTCCATCTTTATCTGTCGCCGCTGAATTGCCTTGCTCTACTCCAATTTTGTTTTTTTAATAAAGACTCATTCGCCAAAATTTTACCGATACACATACGTTTTACCAAAAGGTGCCAATGCCAATGCTGCCAACTTCATGTGTTGCTTACCGAACGGGATGCCAATAATGGTGATAAAAAAGATTACACAGAAAAATAGATGCGTAAAAGCAATAATCAAGCCGAAAAATAGCCATAATATATTCATCGCCGTAGACACACAACCATTCGCGCTTTCTGTCGATTGTATTTCGGCTCCAAAAGGCCAAAGAGCCAACATTCCTAACTTAAAGGACTGGATCCCGAAAGGAATTCCGACAATGGTGCAGCATAAAACGAGCCCTGCAACTAGATATTCGAAGGCAATTAGAAAGCCTCCAAATAAAATCCAAATAAGATTACCAATAATATTCATAATAGTTTTTGTTAGTTATTAATTTATGTGTTTAAACCAGCACAATCTCTCAAGCTTTGTGCTGACGCAGTCATAATTTGCATAATTTATCATTCCCCCCCACCTCCGTATCGAGATCTATATTCCCGAGGACTGATTTCCATTTCATTATGAAAGGCTTTCGAGAAATGAAAGGGATCATAATAACCGAGTTGGAATGCAATTTCTTTGATTTTTAGATCTGTGAATTGCAATAAAGAACAAGCACGTTGTATTTTTAATTGATTAAAATAAACGATAGGCGAATACGAGGTATTTTCGGTAAATAGTGCACCATAATGCGAAATGGAATAGCCAACATGTTGTGCAAGATCAACAAGTGTCAGTTTTTTCTCTAAATTATTTTTCATGTGAACAATGCTTTTCTGCATAATGCTGTCCTCACTGTTTTTTGAATATTGATTGATGTATTTAAATGAAGCCAAAAAATGTTGCAGACAAATACTGGCATACTCTAGGTTTTCAGGATGGTACCCCATCTCCAAATTCCGATAAATATCGTCGAATAACAACAGTCGGCTTGCAATACAAGTCTCATCGCCCTCAGGCAGTGATAGCACTCGGCTCATAATATTCAAAAAATTGATTGTCAATTCACCTCGAAAGTGTAACCAATAAATACTCCATGGATTAAACTCATCAGCTGCATAGGTATGGGTTTCGTTGGCAGGAATAATAAAGGCTTGCCTATTTTTTAATAAATATTCCTGATCTTTAAATCGAATCCAACCCTGCCCCTTTTCGCAATAAATAAAAATAGACTCGGGTGCCCCCTCATCTCTGTTCCGAAAATGATGTTTAGCTTTGGGATAATACCCAATATGCGTAACAAATAAGTTTTTTGTGAATTGGTTTTCTGATTGTAGTGTGCGAATACTATAAGGGGTTACAATTGCCTTCTCGCCTCTAAAACCATCGGATAGTTTTTCCATAACTTTGTACATTTATACCGATTTAACACCTCACTTCGCTCAATTATTTTATTGAAACACCAATCACCATTGATGACATCGAATTTCATTTAACAATTCATGTTCACCGCCTTGAGGTTTTTCCAGATATCCCTTTAAAGTATTCCTCATTTGTCCCTCTTATTAAGAGAGTTTTTTTTCGATTATTTTTGTAAAGCTAGAACAATAATCCCACAAATACAAATTTTATTTCACAACCCTTTAAGCATAGGGCTTTTTACCTTATTACGTGCTCTCGTATGCGATGGATGCAAATACAATACTCCATCGCGTAGAAAAAGAATTTTATGACCTTTTACTACTTCGTACCTGTGTTTTTCCTACGCGACCCTGCCTTCGTGCGCCTTATTCGCCTTATTCGCCTTAGTGAAAATGGTCTAAGCGAGCGAAGCGAGTGCCTTAGAGGAGTGCTGAACTGAAACATTTCGACCTTTTTCTAGTTGTTTTATCAACTTGCATGTTTGCAAATTATACTACATTGCCTAAAAAGCTTCCTAAAATCCCTTACAGTCGATTTACCCCCGTAATGGACACCAAGTATCAATTACTGTCAGTTAGCTTGCTGTTGAAGAATGTTTTTAAGTTACTAATAAACAGAGTAAAGCAATGAATATTGCCGTGTTTTTAAGGTAAAACTAGGCATTTGATTGATTTTATTGTTATTGCCTTTGTTGTATTAAGACACTGATTATCAAGTTATTTTGCGTAAAATTGCAATTATATTGGATAGAAGAAAACCTCACCCCCTTATCAAATATAGTGCGTTACATCAACTAGATTGCGACCCACAATCATTTTTATATCGGTCAACATTATCACTGTAAATCTCAATACGGCTTTTGACACGATCAAACATTTACAGTGACAATCTCAATATTTACAGTGACAATCTCAATATTATCACTGTAAATATTGTCCGATATAAAAAGAAGTAATTAACGCTTTCAGATAGATGCTGCTTATTTCTTTTTACCGCGATACAAATGCAAGTTGATTCAAATTATATAGTGGCTATTTCTGAACAATGAATATTATTTTCGAAATGTTTTAACAAACCTACTGCACAGTACGGGCTTCATAGACACAATTGATTACCCTTAATTTAATGGCATTGGACAAATGGATTATCTGCAATGGTTTTAAAAAGAGCCAAGAAGACTTATATCGACAATATTGCGGGTTTAATCAACAATGGTTGAGAGAATACAATTCCAGTATTCGACAACATGAAAGAGCTTGTAAAAATTGTTATCCGGATTGCTGCCGAGGAAGCAAAGTTCACATTGCATCTTAAACCCAGTACATCCTCTTCCGAATTCGAATCGAAAACATACCCATAATCCAACCCTCTTTTGTATATAATTCAGCAGAAAGACCGTCTGAAATATTAGACAAAGCATTAACATTTTTCTCAGGGTTTGACAATTACATATTGCTTTAAAGAGGTTTTTGGAGTGGACTCATAATTATTTTCTGTTTTTTTGCATTAAGTCGCAAATTATTGCGTACTTTGTACTTTCTGATAGGACTGTATAGTTTGTAGAGTGACTTGATTATTAGTATACAGTGTCTATGATTTATAAATTAATATGAACAATCTGTGAAGGTTGTGAGAACATTGTTATGGGAAATTTAGTAGCTATAGTTGGTCGTCCTAATGTGGGGGAAATCCACTTTATTTAACCGCCTAGTGGGTATGCGTCAATCGATTGTTGACGAGGTGGCTGGTGTTACCCGAGATCGGATTTATGGTAAATCGGACTGGAACGGACGAACGTTTTCTGTGATTGACACTGGCGGATATGCCGAAAACACAGAAGATATATTTGAAGAAGAGATCCGAAAACAGGTCTTGATGGCTATAGATGAAGCCGATATTATTTTGTTTATAGTAGATGTAACAACAGGCATTACCGATTTTGATGCAAAGATTGCCAGTATCCTCCGCCGATCAAGCAAAAAAATTATTTTGGTGACCAATAAGGTCGATCATGGAAATAGATTGTATGATGCTGCCGAATTCTATGGTCTAGGTTTGGGCGATCCGTTTAGCATCTCTTCTGCAAATGGAAGTGGTACAGGGGATTTACTTGACGAAGTGGTAAGTAAATTTGACGAAGAAACTGATGCTGAAAGTGAACTTTCGGAGGAATCCAAAATTCCACGGATTACGATTGTTGGGAAACCAAATGTAGGAAAATCGTCGTTAACCAATGCTTTGCTAGGTGAAGATCGTAACATTGTGACAGATGTGCCAGGGACTACCCGAGACAGTATTTGTACCCGTTATAATAAATTTGGATTTGAATTTGATTTGGTGGATACAGCTGGTTTGCGTAAGAAAACCAAAACTAAAGATGATTTGGAATTTTATTCGAGTATGCGCGCTATCCGATCTATCGAATTTTCGGATGTATGTATCCTAATGGTAGATGCCATGGCGGGGATTGAAGCACAAGATTTGTCGATTTTTAGTTTAATTATCAAAAATAAGAAAGCTTGTGTAGTGGTGATTAATAAATGGGATTTGGTTCAGAAAGAGAACAATACCATGAAGAAATTTACCGAAGATATTCAAAAAAGATTATCTCCATTCTCCGATGTCCCCATTGTTTACACATCAGTATTGAACAAACAGCGTATTTTTGATGTGTTGGAACAAGCACAGCGAGTGTATGATAACAGGAAACGAAAGATACAAACATCAAAATTAAATGAAATCATGCTCCCTGAAATCGAGCATTATCCACCACCAGCAATTAAAGGAAAGTATGTGAAAATTAAGTACATCACACAGTTGCCAACACCATCGCCCACATTTGCATTCTTTTGTAATTTACCACAGTATATTAAAGAGAGCTATCGGCGGTATTTGGAAAACAAATTACGTGGTCATTTTGATTTAAGTGGAGTGCCCATTGCTTTGGTTTTCCGAGAAAAATAGAAATGGAACAGAAGTTAAGTAAAAAGCTTTACTAGAAACGTCAACTAAACGTTTTTACCACTGTGTCTCCCCCTAGGTTAAGGTGGCCCTTCAGGTCGATAATGCTTAACTAGTTATCAATCACTTAATTTCAATACAAATTCTTGTTCACTTAAGAATGGGCTTTAGCCCATTCTGATGGTGACAAAGCGAGGCTTGGGCTTAGCCCAATGTACATATTGTTTTTGAACAAGCCCTAAGTTATATAAACTCTATTGATTAATGGATCAAAATAAAACTCTTTTTCCGTCTCTTGGGCAAGCTTTTGCTTTGGTAGGCGTTTTTTTCTTTTTTAGTCTGCTATTGCAATTATTGACTTTGCTTAATATTCCCACTTCTCGATTTTGGTTGATGCTAATCATCTATACCATTTCATTTTTACTGACTTTTCTTTTTACTTATTTTTATAGTAAAGGTCTAGGGGACGGGATCCGTTTGCAGTTCAAATCATTTAATTGGCAATTAATTCCCTTACTTTTAATTGTTACGCCATCCTTAGTAATTATATCTGAGGCACTTATTAGTTTATTACCGACTTCTGCTCATTTTGAATCGTTAATGGAAAACGCTGTCAGTATAAGTTGGGCAAGTATGTTGACTGTGGTAGTAGCTGCCCCAATATTAGAAGAAATATTTTGTAGAGGAATTATTTTACGTGGTTTATTAACCCGTATGTTACCTTGGAAAGCTATTTTTATGTCTTCTTTTATTTTTGCGTTACTGCATTTAAATCCTTGGCAAGGCATAGCGGCCATGATTATTGGTAGCTTATCGGGTTATGTTTATTGGCGCACACAATCATTGTAGCTATCAATATATATCCATTTAATTAATAACGGATTAGCCTATTTTACTTTATTCTATTTTGACGGAAATATTCATATCACTTCCGATCAAATTTTTGGTCCATATTATACTGCAGTTTTGCTGTTATCTATTGTGATTTCAGGAGTAGGTGTATATGCAATATCACAATTGCGGATCAAAAATAAATCAAACTAAAAGCGCTATCTCATCTTACAAATATGGGTAACAATAATTGATAAGCAAGGCTGAATAAAATACACAAAAACGGATACTGCTTGTCTTGAAAATAAAGCATAGTCCACTCCGAAAACTATTTTTGTTTTACGCTTGCTAAACTGTCTTTTTTACATCCTGTTTCTTGTTGCCGTCGGTTAAAAAGACAGGTCCCAATGTTCGTAATATTTTTTGTTCAAAAACTAGAAAATTATTCCGAACAACAATGAGTAAAAATATAAAACTATCTTTGTGTGTTATAAAGACATGCATAAGGTCCTTTTGTTATAAATAAAGTTAAGCACGATGTTAATGAAATTTTCTCTATTTTTAGTTGCACTCACTATTCATGTTTGTAATTTATCCGCCCAAGTTACTATTGGGTCTGACAATAAACCTGCTGTTTTTTCGACACTCCAATTGGATGGGGTAGTAGGGGGTTTGAGGTTAAATCAGCTCAATAATATCCAACGTGACGCCTTATTAGTGACAGGTAATAATTTGGCTATAGGTTTAATGATTTATAATGTTGATCAAGAACAAATCGAAGTATGGAATGGCCTGACTTGGATAAGTCTCGGACAAGGAAGTGGAGGACAAGGAGGTGAAGTATTTGCAGCCAATGGTTTAACAAAATACGCTGACAGCCTAACATTAGGTGGAATTTTAGATCGATCAACTAATATTAATGTTGATAAGCATCAATTAAATATCACCAGTAACTTGACCCCAATGCTGTCAGTCACCAATGCCAATGTTGGTATTGGAACCAATACACCTGCCTCGAATGCTATTTTAGATGTCAGCGCCTCTAACAAAGGTGTTTTATTGCCACGTATAACTCTTACCAGCAATACCGATCAACTTACTATACCTGCCCCAAGTATTGGAATGTTGGTGTATAACACTGGTGCAAATGCGGCATACCCTTTCGATGGCTATTTATATTGGAATGGCGTAGAGTGGCGTAGAATTGATGGGTCGGAAACGCTTACACCCAAAATAACCAAATTCAATTGCGTAGCCGGTACCATCGAACCAAAAACGTTTACCTCGGGGGTGCCCTATACAGGTGTAATGCGAATTCCTTACGAAGGAGGAAATGGAGCGAAATATGGAGCGGCTGCAGCTATTGCACCAATAGTGAGCTCTACCATTCAAGGACTTACTGCAAAGCTTAGGGGTGGCGTACTCGAGCAAGGGAACGGGTTCTTGATTTACGATGTGTCGGGTACACCCTCTGCCAGTTCGCCTCTTACTGTTCGGTTTTTAATTCAATTCGGCGGACTACAATGCGTCCCAGTCAATATAGGGAATGCGGAGTCGGAAACCGCAACAGTCACCAGCTGGGCTACCATGGTACCGCTTGTAGCCACTGCCGACAATGGTGCCAATGGGTTTCACCGAGTAGCCACCAGTCCTGATGGAAATTTTTCTGTGCGGGTATTTGTGCACCCTGGAACCACACTTGCCAATGCCGATCTGCAAGTAAGGACAAATACAACTGCTACATCAATTATGTGGAATGGACACTATGCTTTTGCAGGAGGGGCTTCGGCTTACGCAACCAATGATTTGAATTTAGCATTAACCAATATGTGGTATGGAAGTAGTGGCTCCAGTTCTACGGCTGTAGCTGTAAGTAGCAATATTAATGCCGCCTGGGGCGATCCTGATGTTTATTACCTTGCACCTGAACAACGATCATACATGTGGACCAGTACCGATGTTAACGATCGGACAATGTATGTACTGTCCTTTATGATGGGGGCACAAGCCTTGCACTGCGAAGCCCGATGAGTACCTTTAAAATAAACACAAACGAATAAACACTCAAAGTAATAATCGGAATAAAGTATTTATTTTTGGCTCAATTATTTGCAAATAAGTTATTTGCATAGCTGTTTTAGACCTCATGCTAAAACACAACATTATTCGGAGGTCTCATGCTGCAATCCCAACACGCCTACTTTACAGATTTGAGCGGTGTCTGTAAAGTAGGCGTGTTGGGATTGCAGCAGCATGAGGCCTCCGAATAATGTTGTGTTTTTAAGTCTAAAATGTTGTGCTTTTGTAATCTCCTTTATAAACAGCTTGAATACAAAACTTTAGTTCTACAATAGAGTGTTTTATCGAAATGCATTTTTGAGTGTTTATTCGTTCGTGTTTATTTTAAAGGTACTCATCGGGCTTCGCAGTGTAAGGTGCGATGTCTCCGAATAAACTTCAGTGAATAAGTAACTGAAGTTTCCCACACATCTCGTACCCTTGCAAACGCCTCGCGAGTAATGGCGCGACAATTTAAAATGCACCTTATCTGTCAATATCGGGAATTATATAATCCAGCGATCCGCCAATAGCTACTAAATCAGCAATCTTTTGGTTGCGTGCTAGGGTCGTTAAACTAAACATATTACTGAAATTGGGCGATCGGAATTTAATTCGATAAGGTGTTTTTTCGCCCTTGCTCACTACATATATGCCCAATTCGCCACGCGCTGTTTCTACACGTTGGTAGAATTCGCCTTCGGGAAGTTTAATCACCGCTTTCATTTTGGCACAAAACTCACCTTCGGGAATGTTATCGATCAATTGCTCTATGATATTCATTGATTGAACCATTTCATCCATCCGCACCATATAACGTCCATAACAATCGGCATCGGTGCGTAAAATTTCTTGAAATTGCACCTTGTCGTATACGCCATAGGGGTGAAGTTTTCGCACATCACACGCAAAGTTCGATGCCCGCCCCGAGGGACTAATTACCCCGTATGCAATAGCATCGGCTGTAGATAAAACACCAACACCTTTGGTTCGTTGTTCAAAAATGACATTTCCGGTGAGCAATTGGGCATATTCGGGAAGTTTCTTGCGGAAGTAAGCAATAAATTCCTTTACACGACTTTGGAAATTAGGGTGAATATCAGTCATCAAACCTCCAGGTGTGTTATAACTCACAATCAAACGTCCGCCACAAGTTTCTTCAAAAATATCCAATATCTTTTCCCGATCGCGCATACCGTAAAAGAAAGCTGTTAATCCACCCAAATCCATCGCAAAGGTTGCCCAAAAGAGCTGATGGGAGGCTATTCTACTTAACTCATCCATAATGGTACGGATATATTTTACCCGATCGGGGACTTCCACTTGCAAAGCCTTTTCGACCAGCAAACACAAGGCTTCATTATTGATGTGTGCCGATAGGTAATCCATCCGATCGGTTAAATGAATGATTTGTGGATAGGTCAAACTTTCGGATAGTTTCTCGATCCCGCGGTGGATGTATCCACAATTAGGGACAATGCTTTCCACCGTTTCACCTTTCAACTTGAGCACCAAATGCAGTACGCCATGCGTAGAAGGATGTTGCGGCCCCATGTTGATGGTGTATTCTTGTTCCACAATATCGCTTACATCGCTTGGTGGGGTTATTTCGGCCGGTGTGTTGTATTCTTTAAACGGATTAATGGCGGGGTCGGCATTGTAATCCTTCCGTAAAGGATAGCCAATCCAGTCGTTATCCAAAAATAAACGACGCATATCGGGATGATTTCGGAATCGAATTCCAAAGAAATCATATACTTCGCGTTCGTGGTATTCGGCGGTTTTCCAAATATCGCACACCGTGTCTAATTCGGCTTGTTCTCGACTTTCGCATTGTATTTTCAAAACCAGCGTTGTACGGTTTTCGGTAGAATACAAATGATATACCACTCCCAAAGCATCGCCCCAATCCATACCCGTTAAATTGCTTAAAAAATCGAATTGGTATTGTTTACAGAGCTGTTCGGTCAATTGATGAAAATTGGCTGAAGGAACTGAGGCGGCAGGGAATTCCTGACTTTCATCTAAATTCGGAAGCAGGGCTAACAAATTTGTGCTCCATTGATCGTGTATCATTTATTTTCCTCCTTAGTTTGCATACTGTTTTGTATCTCGTTTTCGTCTTCGGCACGCCCTTTCATTCCCAAATAATCTTCGCCTTTTATCTTTCTCTGTAATTGCATAATGGCATACAACAAGGCTTCAGGACGTGGCGGACATCCAGGTAGATATACATCAACAGGAATAATTTGGTCGACTCCTTTCACTACATGATACGAATTAACAAACGGACCACCCGATATGGCGCAACTCCCCATGGCGATGACATATTTGGGATCGCCCATTTGATCGTAAAGCCGTTTTAACACCGGAGCCATTTTGTGAACAATGGTGCCTGCCACCACAATAACATCAGCTTGCCGAGGGCTGGGGCGATACACTTCGATACCAAAACGTGCAAAATCGTAACGTGCAGCACCAGCGGTCATCATTTCTATACCGCAGCAGCTGGTGGCAAAAGTGAGGTACCAAATGGAATTAGACCGCGACCAATTGATCAAATCATTTAATCGGGTAACAAACACGCTGGTACCCGATGCTTGCAATTCTTTTAAGGTTTCGTTATCCTTAAAATCATCATAGTCCATCGACTTAATTTTTATTCCCATTCTAGTGCTCCTTTTTTCCAGGCATAAGCCAAACCTAGCGTTAATATTGTTAAGAAAATAATAATTTCGACAAAGGCTACAGCACCCATTTCGGACATCACCACTGCCCATGGAAGCACAAAGATGGTTTCTACATCAAAGATCAAAAACAAGATGGCAAACAAATAATATCCCACATTGAACTGTAACCAAGTAACGCCAGTTGTGGGGATTCCACACTCGTAAGGATCATACTTTTGTTTTTTTTTTGACGATGGCGCCAACAAGGTGGCGATCACAATAGCTGCCACCACCAATACAATGGCTGCAATAAAAACGGTAATTAAATAAGCTCCACTCATTGAATTAATTTGTTTGTTGTTATGATTCTGCTATTTATTTCAAACGCAAATTTATTTCATTTTCGATAGCATCAATGCTTTAGAATTTACAGAATAGTTCTTCTTCCTGATCTCATTGATAAGTTGTAGTCCAAGTTCCAAGGGTTCTATCTCGAAACCAAATAAATTTTGGTTAAAGTTAGTGCCTGCCAGTGCATTATCGTTATCCATACCAAAGCACCAATTTTCAAGAAAATTAGCCACCGGAATTTGTTGCCCAATCCTCTTTGATACAAACTTTGGCATAAATCAATTTAGACCAAAAGCACAATACGTCTACATGATATTAGCTTCAGGTACAGTATCTAACCAAGTTCTTCAAACCATTTTTTATAAACAAGATAGCCTTCTGCATTTTTTTTAGTCATTTCTATGCTTTTTGCATCGGCATCTTTTACTTTTTTTGCTGGTACGCCAGCATAAACGCCAGGTTCAAGCACTGCGTTACTTAACACTAACGCGCCTGCTGCGATAATTGTGTTATCGGGGATAATTGCATTGTCCATCAATACAGCACCCATCCCAATTAATACATTATTCCCTACTTTAGCCCCATGCACAATGGCATTATGCCCTATAGAAACATCATTTCCAATTTCCACAACAGATTTTTCATATAAAGTATGCAACACAGCACCATCCTGAATATTTACACGATCACCTACTTTTATACTATTAACATCCCCACGTAAAACAGCACCATACCATACACTACAGTCATTTCCGAGTTCTACATTTCCTACAATAACAGCATTTTCTGCCAAAAAGCAATCTTTTCCCTATAATCGGTTTATAACCGCGAACTGATTTAATATAAGCCATAATTTATTTTTAAAGCATTCTTGATAAGACTTCACAAAGATATTAAATTAATTCCTGTGCATTTGTATTTTTTTTGTAATTTTGTAAATCTACATTCATCAGCTGTTTTTGATCGGTGTAATAAGACTGATTTATAAGACGGAGTGTATTGACGTATAATTAATTGTTAAAATTATCTTTACATGGACGAAACATCACATCCTATATCTGAACACATTGACGCTGTGGATCAAAAAATATTATTGTATTTGGTGAAAAGTGCGCGAGTATCCTTTCTTGATATTGCCCAGGATTGCGGCATTTCCCGAGCAGCCATCCATCAAAGAGTTAAAAAGATGGAGGAGGCTGGAATTATAGTTGGATCACAATATCTTGTAAAACCCGAAGCGCTAGGGTTTCATATTTGTGCGTATGTGGGCGTGCAGTTGGATCGAGCCAATATGTACAAGGAAGTAATTGTTGAATTACGAAAAATATCAGAAGTAGTAGAATGTCATTTTGTAACGGGCGAATTTGTGGTGTTATTAAAAGTTTATTGTAGGGATAACGATCATTTAATGAGTGTATTAGTTGACACTATTCAAAATATTGAAGGAGTATCGCGTACCAATACCTTTGTTTCTCTTGATCAAGCTTTTGATCGACAAGTGTGGGTAAGCGAATAAACATTGTTTAGGGGTGTGGAGTATTCAATAATTTCATTACCTTTGCGGTGCCGAAGAATAAATGTTTTCGAGAATATGGGGATGTTTGGTTTTGACAGCAAGGGAAATTAGCGTATTAGCATGTCGAGCGTTGAGATGGTGGCTCGTAAATATCAACACTCAAGCCATTAACTGGCGAAAATAACTATGCTCTCGCAGCTTAATTTCACACAGTGAAAAGCTTAATCAGGTAGCTCAAGGTGGCTATTTGACGAGAATCCCGCAATCAGCCTGCCTTTCGGAGGGTTGCAATGGGGTTTCATAAAACAGAAAGGATAGTTTGTCAGACATCTTTAATGACGAGCGAAATAAACAAAGGTTAAGGATATGACCCGATGGCTTTCTATCAAGTTATATCCCGACAATTAAAAGAAAGATAAACATGTAGAAGGTATGTGGATTACTTGTTTGGACCCGGGTTCGACTCCCGGCATCTCCACGATGAGTGTAATTAATTAGGGGGATTTAAGTGCTTGTCACTTAAATCCCCCTAATGCATATCTAATTATTTGTAACTAGTTACAATCATTTCCCATCATCATGGCGACTGGTAGATGGATATTAGAGAAAATAATTGCGAATAAATACTATATATGCACTTGGTTGCTTATAGTAATCATGATGCTTGAGTATCAGTACATTTAATACGAGACGTATGGAAATATTGATGAAAAAAAAGCAGCTTAACCGAGAAGTGAGTTGGATGTATTTTAATCACCGCGTACTACAGGAGGCTGCAAAGAAAACAGTACCATTAATTGAACGACTTCGATTTCTAGGGATATACGCCAATAATTTAGATGAATTTTATCGCGTTCGGGTAGCGATGTTAAGACGCTTAGCACGAATCGAAAAAGATGATAGCGAAGGGGCTGAAGCCGATAGAATATTGTTGTTGATTGAACAAATAGCGGCGAAGCAACAAGCCGAATTTGATCTTTTATATGAAGATATTATTGAAGAGCTTTATCTAAAAAAAATCAGGTTGCTAGACCAGAAACAATTAGACATGAAGCAACTTCATGATACTTATTTGCGGTATATCTATGCGTTCTACCATACACAATTGATGCACAGTATCAATCCGTTACTAGTGGATGATAAACAAAAACTTCCCGAATTGACAGACGCCAGCACCTACATGATTGTTTGTATGAAAAACGATAAGGCTACAGTGCATTATGCCTTGATAGAATTACCTACTAACGAATTTTCGCGCTTTATTGTGTTGCCACCCACAGCTGGTGTACAGCGTTTAGTATTGTTAGAAGATGTTATTCGGATATGTTTGCCCCTCATTTTTTCGTGTTTAGATTATCATAAGTTTACAGCCTATTGTTTTAAGTTGACTCGCGATGCCGAAATGGATTTAGAGCAAGATATTGATTGAGGCTTGTTGGATAAAATTATGCGAGGGGTAAAAAAACGCAAAAGGCTGAACTGTGCGGCTCGAGTACCGAGAGAGAACCCGGAAACAGGTGGTGAAATTCATACTCAATCACCTACAATTTGACAAGCAAGATACCATTATTTCGTACAAAAAACACCTCAACTTCAAAGACTTTATGCGGTTTCCCGACTTCAATAAACCAGCATTGCTCTATCCTAATTGGGGATCAATTAGGATAAAGGCTGTTGATGATGCCCCCAATATGTTTGAGTATGTTAAAACGACCGATTTGACTTTACATTATCCTTATCACAGTTTTTCGTACTTTATCCGATTTATTAGAGAGGCTGCTATCGACCCTAAAGTAAAATCGATCAAAATCAGTCTTTACCGCTTAGCGAAAGAGTCAAAAGTGATTCTGGCTTTAATTGCGGCAGCCAATAATGGGAAAAAGGTAACGGTAGTCATCGAGCTTTTAGCACGTTTTGACGAATCGGCTAATGTACATTGGTCTACCAAATTACAAGACGCAGGAGTGAAGGTAATATTTGGGATCGAAAACCTAAAGGTGCATTCTAAAATTGTACATATTTCGCGAAAAGGAGGTGATTTAGCTTGTGTCTGCACCGGTCATTTCCATGAAGGCAATGCCAAAATATATACCGATGTCGCTCTTTTTACCGCCGATGCCCGAATTTGTAACGAAATAGATTTGGTATTCGATTTCATACAACACCCCTGTAACACCCTCACTTTTCATCATTTGTTGGTATCTCCTCAAATGATGCGTAAAAACCCCTACACCTTTATCCGTCGCGAAGTTGCCTGGGCTAAAGCGGGTAAACCAGCTATATTGTGCAAAAATTAATCATATTACCGATCCCGAATTAATTAATCGACTGTACAAAGCTGCACAGCAAGGTGTTAAAATCGATTTAATTGTTCGAGGAAATTGCTCGGTCCGACCCGTTCATTCGAACATTAGGGTGATCAGTATAGTTGATAGGTATTTAGAACATTCGCGAATTTTCATCTTTGGTAATGGTGGGGAGGAAGAGTGTTTTATTGGATCAGCTGATTGGATGACACGTAACCTCGATCATCGTGTAGAGGTGGCTTGTCCAGTATACGACCCTCAGATCAAAAAAATGTTTAAACAAATTATTGAACTCGGACTTGCGGATAACACCAATGCCCGAATAGTAGATGGAAGTGGAGAGGATGTATTTGTGACTACACAAACAAAAAAATGCAGATCACAAAAAGAAATGTTTACATTAATGACCAAGATGAACGATTAAGTTTCGGACTGATTTTCAAGGTTCAGTTTGTTTTTGCAAACAAACATTTTATTATTTGTACTGACTGAACGATCAAGACATTTTTCGAAAATGTCTTGACACAACGAGCAAAGTGGTCAAAATATGTTGAGGGTAAAAACAGCAAAAAATGACGATATTTATTCGCAATTATATAAATATAAGCACTTTGGCTGTTTGAAGACAGTTAAATCGATTGATGGTTAATACATTGTCTCCGACCAGGCGGGGGCACCATAACAATATAGGTATGAAAAAAATGAAAAACAGTAAATTGATAGATTTTAAAGGAAATATTACCAGAGGGACAATATTGCGATGTGAAGGAAAATATCCGTATGAAGATTACATTGACTTTATCATTGTTGAAAGTTGTGTTTTTTTGACTGCTGAATCCAACGTTATAAGCACTGATTCATTTAGGTCTTTTGACACTTCTACCTGCACTCATGCCCTATTAGTTATTTCATTTCTGGTTTAAGGTATCCCCGCAGAATCACGCCCAGAAAAAAAAAATGGATATGCTATAGATTCTGAATGGCTAAGGTTGAGTTGGTCAAAATGGGGATATACTGATTGTCCATTAGCGGAAGTTTATGTGATTTTAAAGACTTCTCCTAGTAATTATTTTAATTAAAAATCTAGCAAGATGAAATTTCAGGATTAAATTACAGCGAAAATGAAAAGTGTTAAATTGATAGATTTTAAAGAGGATATTGTGAGAGGGACAGTAATAAGATGTAAAGGCATATACCCTTATGAAGATTATGTTGATTTTATGGTTGTGGAATTCACTTACAGTACAACGCGAAGATATGGATTGTTTGTTATTTCTGGTTATAAAGCAGGTCTCGTAAATGTTATTTTTCCTTCGGAAGCATATTTTAAAGCGAACGATGGATATGTGATAACGTCAAATTGGTTAACGTCAAATTGGTCAAAATGGGGCTATATTGACTGTCCATTAGAGGCTGTTTATATTCTCCCCTCAAAAAAACTTTGGGAAGAAATGGGTAAAAAAATAGTGCAGATTACGACATTTATGGAGACTTAACCAGTGAGCGATTTTTCCATAAGACTTATTTTTCTAATGATTACAAAAACTTTCAAGAAAAAAAATATAGATGACAACATATATAGAAAAAACCAATAATATTATTTTTTACGTTGCCGAATTCAGTGCTAATGAATTAAATACAAAGAGACGTTTTAATGATAAATTTGGGGACGCTTTTAATATCGTCTATACAAAAGAATACAATTTAGATCTTTTAGATGAATGTATGAGGGATTTGTCTTGGATTGAACAGCGAGCTTTTAAGATAATAATAACCAACTATTATTCTTACTTAAATAAAGGATGGAATTTCGATTTTTTAATCGAAGCGCTAAATTTATACGAAGAGTACTGGAAAGAAAACAAATGTGAATTTATAGTCGAACTTAGATAATAGATAGCATGAATAGAAATTTCAAAGAAATGAAAATATCTTTATATAAGAAGCAAATTCTCAATAAATTTGCTTCTTGCAATATGCCGCGAAATAGTTGATTTATTGCGTTGAAACAGATCGGCTATTTGCTCTAAAGAGCCAAACAGTATCATCTTGTAAGTGACCTCTAGTTTTTGTTGCCCATCAACAGTAGTATAAAGTATAATTTTGTTTTTGTTTTCCATTGCTACAAAGAGATTGGTCGGTTTAACGATTTATGAAGTTGTACAATATTGTATTAAGTACTCACTATCAAATACAAAGATAGCATATTTACAAAATTGCATGACCAATAAGTCTAGTTATTTTCCATTTGCATAAGCAATAAGCACGTTCGTTATTCGTTATGAACCTTCTGCTCAACAGTTGTGAATACAAAGTTCAATACGATACATTTTGTTTATGTCTGGAAAGGATATTGCAAACAGTACCAGAATCAAATAGCGCATTCAATTCTAGCAGATTTTAGATACATAGTATCATTTCATTCAACTATGTACCTGAGAAACGTTACCTTTTACCACAGAAATATGTGAATGATGATGGAGGTATTACAATCTCCAGCTGTTTCCAAACAGGTGCTTTTCAAATTGTCGCATATTGACGGGCGGACACATAGGTCCGCACCCCTATGTTTGCCAATAATGTATCGCCACCGTAGGGTGCGGACCTATGTGTCCGCCCGATAAAAATCGATCAACAACGACAATTTGAAATGCACCCTTTCCAAACAGGTGCTTTTTTTAGAGTTAATAGCAAATCACCTATACAGACCGTCCTATCTTTACCCAATAATGGTGCAGTTGAATGGTCGTTTTATCCGTTTTTAAGTGTTGGGATCGGTATCTATTGAACTGATTATTGACAATTGGAATAAGTTTATCACCTTCCGACCAATCTGTAGAACATGATTCAATTAGTTCGCTAATCCAGCTATTAATTTCTGAAAACCAATAATTCAATTCGTTTTTTTGTACATAGCCAATCATTGCCGAATGACTAAATCCACCACCATGATGCCCTAATTTAAAACGCTGCCCCCTAAACTGCCCACTACATATTCGCGCCAATTGGGTTTATCGCGTGCTGGTAGCCGCTTACACTCGATATGAAAAAAGGCTTTGCTACTGATGACTTTATTCACCAACATTACGCCAACATCGGGAGCTCTATTGGAATCGGGAACAGGTGTATCTTTGTCAAAAGCGAATCTAAAAATATCTACTTCGCCCATTCCGCTCACATTGGCATTCAGGTATATACATAGGTTGGTATTTATTTCCTTTTCGTTTTGGCAATCTAATTCTGAATTACAAAGAAAACAAGGGAACCCATCTATGCATCCATCTAAATACTGCAACACTTTGTTTATAATCTGATAATAATCAAGGCGTGTTGTGCCTATCGCAATTTGTCGTGGGGTTTCGCTAATCATAAATTGTTATCAAAGGTTTCGCTCAAAGTTTCATCTGCATCACGTAAGGCAATGGATGGCAACCAATAACGAATTGGTTTGGGTTTAAGTAATATTATTTTGTCTTGTACATACAGCCTCACTACTCTTTTAATGAGAGCTTGTCGACCACACCATTGATCTATTAAAGCATCAAAATCGTGATCCGACAGGAGGCATGTAGCCTGATTTTCATTTGTAGTAAAACTAAATTCGCAAGCAAAAAAAGCAGCTCCTTCGTATATGCAGGTCAAGTAATATTGCTCATCACCATTTTTGTAAATGGTATTGAGTACTTTGCAATAAATATCGGAAAACTGATAAAGCTGTCCCATATTAGCTTGTTTGCTTAATTTGGATTTTTCTCGTGCAAATTCGTCTATTCTATACTCCAGCACATCTTTAATTAAAATGCTTTCGGTAAATGTTAATGAAAATTCATTTTCTAGCTTTGGTAAATCCATTATATCCTCTGATTTAATGGTGTATGGTGTGCGCTGTACACCAAATCAGTCACTGGTAGCCACTATGTAAAAACGCAATAACGACATATTTGCCTGTAAATTATCGGCTAATTGGCATAATTGATCGAAATCCTTGAGAGGACAGTGTATGCCTATTATCTCATTTCGAAATGTTAGGTAATTGGTACTAATCTCCATCGGTATTTGTTCTTTTCCGATGGTTTTTTTAATTAATAAATGAGGAGCGATAAATTGTATGGGTACTGACGGGATAGTTTCAAAATGGGTTTCAGTCTCTATTTCAATTTTTGTAATACCGCATTCTTTAAAGTCCACATCTCGAACCGTATTTTTATTATGTATTATTCCTAGAAAATCCTCTTTGCTCCTATTTCCAATTTTATATCCTTGCCCATAACTCCATTGTTGTTGATCTAAAAACTGACGCAGTGTACCGAACTGTGTTTTCAATTTCTCTATCAAATGATAGATTCTACCACCACCCACCAAGTTTGTTTTCCATACAAAATCGACATTACTGGCTATTGTTTTAGGTACATCGTGAAAGTCGTAATGGTCAATTTCGAAATACCGTTTATCTTTATTGGCTTTGGTGCGTTTAATGGTCAAGTGTAGAATGTCCTTTTCGTCAGGATCTTGTTTTTGTGCAAACAAGTCCACTACTGCCACCTTGGCGTGTTCGAACAGGGTATCGCGCAAAAAAGTAAAATCAATTATTTGGGGGATATTGTATTTCTCGAAAAACAATTTCCTAAACTCCAGTGTATTGTTATACAAAAGTGGTCCTGATGGAAGAATTAAACAAAGCAACCCCTTCGGTTTAAGCAAATCCATGGCCTTATCTAAAAACATTAATGCAAATTGATGATCCGGTATTTTGCATGAAAATCCGTTATTGTTATCGCTTAATAGTTTACAATAGGCTTTGTATTCCGATTCATTCAGGGCTTTAAATGGCGGATTGCCAATAATCAAATCAAAGTTGGTGACGGGTGTGCCGATTAGGTATTTAAAAAAATCGGTTTCTACAATGTTTCCATTATCTTTCAGATTATCAAATCGCAACTCGGTCCATATTTGACTTGGCGTTAACATAGAGCATAACGATAAATTAAGGCTAAATACACTTAACGCACAGGCCGTCTTGTCGATATCAATACCAAAAATATGGTTTTTTAAAATCGTTTTTAACACCTCAGGAGTAACTTCTGGTAAGCATCCTGCCAGCCTGTTGGCTAAGCGCCACCGCTGTACCAGTCGCTTGTAAGCTGTTACTAGAAATATACCCGAGCCACAACTGATATCCGCTAATTTAACTGTTTCGTGTACCCTAATCGGGTCAAGAGGAAGGCATTCATCTACCAAAAAATTCACCAAATAGGATGGCGTATACACTGCACCTGTATCTAATTTCTGCTCTTTCGCAACGCCAGCTTTCTGATCCTTTGGCAGAAATTCTTCGTAAAAATTACTGATCAATTCTACCGGTATGTATTTAAAAGAGTATTCAGCCCACAACACCAATTGGTTTTGGTCATTCAATGTTCCTTCTAAAAAACATGCGAGCACACTTAGATTGGCTTGTTGCAATTCGTTTGTCTGCGCACTATTTAATTGAAACAGTCCGCCATTAAAATGTTTTGCCAGTTTCTCGAATAAGGGGATAAGTTGCTTCTTCCGAATGGCTTCGGTATATGATGAACAGGCTACTGCTTCTTGAAAAAACGAAACAGACAATTGCGCGCCTTTTTTATCGACACTATTTTCTTCTAAATACTTTACCAGAATGGACAATATCAGCAAATGATCGGCAAATTGAGGACTCAAACCACTCTCGCTTCGGAATAAGGTGCGTACCCCTTTTAGTCCTGTAATGAGTTTTTGGTAAGCTGTTTTGTTATTGGTGAAATGGGTTTTCACCTCGTCGCTTTCCCAAAAACTACCACAATCAAACCCTTGTGCTTGATATTTACGCAATGCATCGTCACTGTCGACCAGTAGGTCAATGGTTTTAATGGGGTTCGATTCTATACTATGCTCTTTTACCACAATTGGCGTTCGGCTATCGTATATTTGTATGCCCGATTTGTCGATAATCATGAACATAGGGATTTCAGATGCACTCCAAATATCTCTATGAATTTCGGCATAATAAGCCACACTCTTGTGCCCAGTGGCATTATCGTAAATGTAGATTTGCGCTTGCGGTGGTCGGTTATCAAAAAAACGAAAATAAACAGCATCGGCTTTAAATACTTGTGCTCGATCTAAATCCAATACCACCCTAGGATGCATACCATCTCTTATATCATTCACAAAATAAACAGAGGAACTGTCCATTTGATTGAATTGAAAGTGGAGCTGACCCAAATTCTTTTCTATGTAATTGATGTGAGACATGTTGTTATGCTGTTTAATGAAATTCGACACAAGATATAACGGCACAAGTGACCAAAATACTGACATTTCGCCCATACCTGCACGTTCGTTTTGCAAATGTAATGGTTTTTCGGGAATAATGCCAATTAAAGTGCGACCTTGTGCAGGATTTCGTTGCGTTTCTTGCTGGACAGGAATAGATTCCGACCTAAATATCTGAAGTTGTACAATATTGCATTAAGTACTCATTATCAAATGTAAAGATAGTATATTTACAAAATTGCATGACCCGCTCGTCTAGTTATTTTCCATTTGCATAAGCAATAAGCACGTTCGTTATTCGTTATGAACCTTCTGCTCAACAGTTGTGAATACAAAGTTCAATACGATACATTTTGTATGACACGTTGATGTCCGGAAAGGATATTGCAAACAGTACAAGAATCAAATAGCGCATTCAATTCTAGCAGATTTTAGATACATAGTATCATTTCATTCAACTATGTACCTGAAAAATGTTACCTTTGCCACAGAAATTAGGTGAATGATGATGGAGGTATTACAACAATTTGGTGCTGTTCCAATAGATTATGCTGTGTTAAAGTCCGTTTTTAAGGACTACAAGTTTCCGAAAAACAAAATTGCCATTTTGGAACGAGAGGGAAAAATAATTCGTTTAAAAAAAGGCAGTTATGTTGTTTCGCCAGCTGTTTCCAAACAGGTACTTTTATTAGAGTTAATAAAAAATCACTTATATGGACCGTCCTATGTGTCGATGGAAAGTGCTTTGCGGTATTATGGATTAATTCCAGAAACTGTGTATACCGTTCGTTCGCTCACTACACATGCTTCAAAAAAATTTCAAAACAAAATAGCTGCCTTCCATTACGTATCAGCACCAATGGTCTATTATACCATTGGAATCACTCAAATGATTGTTTCAGAAAAATATTGTTTCCTTATAGCTACACCCGAAAAAGCTTTGTGTGTTCTGATTATTACCACACCAAAGTTGCGGCTACAATCCATGAAAAGCGCACTCGTTTATAAGGTAGACGATTTGCGATTGGATATGGAGGCCTTATATAAAATGGATATTGAGCTATTTAAGCAATGTGCAACTGTGTGTAAAAAGAAAAACGAAATCAATTTAATCATCAAATTATTGGAACGATGAGCCTATTCGATCAAATGTTATTGCGCTACAAAATAGTTTCGGAAAACGATCTTAAGAAGTGATGCAAGAGATTACACTTGCAGGAATCAAATAGTCCCAATTGGGTAGTTTTGCTCCCGACATTAATGTCGGGAGCAATTTATAATTTAAACTCTTTCAGCGACTTACCCTTACTTAAAAAATATCGGTTGGTTAACAATTCCGGTAAATGTTGTTCAATATAGCGTTCAATAGTTCGTTCCATCTGTTTTGTTAAGTAATGTTTATTATTAAAGTACATTGTTTTACTTCCAACTGCTCTCTTATTGCGTCAAAAACTAATTTACACTACTGGCTTCGCTGGTGTATTTTACCACACGTCAGAATTAGGATTTGAAGGAATCTTCAAATCCCAAAATCATAATTCAGGCAACGTAGGTTTCGCTGATCTATTTTACCACATCGCCTGAATTAAGATTTGAAGGATTAAATGAATGAATGAGAATGCACCATAGCGTTCAAGCATTCGTTGATTTATAAATCAAGGCTTTCTAACGAATCGTGATATTTGTTTAGCATGTTAAAAAAGTTAGTACCTTTGCATTATGCTTAATAAGAGTAAAACAATAATTTAAAAAAGGAGGTTATTATGAGTTACAAAAAGCCAGAAATTTTGGCAGAAAGCACTACTCAGATGGCAAATTGCAATCCGAATAGTAAACCAAGTGGAAGACCATGTGATAAGCCAGAGTCACGTGGTGGAAAGTAATTAACAATTCAATCAGGTGGCGAGTATTAATTCTCCAACATTGCCACCTGATTTATTTTCAAGAGATTATGATGTATCTAAAGCTAAAATTTAATGTCTTATTCAGAAACTATGAATCCTTTGGATATATAACGGATAATAGAAATTTTGGATATATACCAACTAATGATATCGGTGATAAAATTATTTCAGAAGGCAGTGCTGTTTTTTTGTCTGTTTTAAATAAGACGCCACAAACAATTGATGAGCTTGCCGAAAAAATAGTTAACCGATTTACAGATGCTGATATTAACACAATTAAACATGATGCTATAGAATTTTATTGTATTCTTGAACAAGAGAGATTCATTGTGTCGGGACAGACATTTCAAGAGTGTGAAGAAAAGGATACTAAGTTTTCGTATAAAACATTAGAACCTGAATCTGTAGAAAAAATGCTTTTCCCAAACACGAAACATACTAAAAAGGACACACAGAAATTTTTTGCCGAATATTTTAAAGATAAACCACAACTCACGAGTTTACACATAGAACTTACGAGTAAATGTAATGAGAGATGCATGCATTGTTACATTCCTCATGAGCATAAAATATGCAATATTGACACTGATTTATTTTACGACATAATAAAACAATGTAAAGACTTGAATGTATTGCATTTAACCTTGAGTGGTGGCGAACCTATGTTGCACAAAAAGCTTTTGTAATTTCTTAAAGAAATGCAGAGAGTTTGATTTTTCAGTAAACGTTCTTAGTAATTTAACATTACTCAACGATGAATCTCTAAAAGAAATGAAAGCAAATCCTCTTTTGGGCGTTCAAGTTTCATTGTATTCGATGAATCCCGATATCCACGATGAAATAACTCAAATGAAAGGAAGCTTTGAAAAAACAAAAAATGCGATTCTGAAACTGATTGAAAACGATATTCCGCTACAAATTAGTTGCCCAATAATGAAACAAAACAAAGGATGTTATAATGAAGTTGTGCAGTGGGCAAACCAACATAAAATTCGTACTGGAGATGATTTTGTCATAATAGCGAGATATAATCATACAACACAAAATCTGAATTGTCGTCTATCAATCAATGAGATCAAAAAAGTCATTAACGACAAGGTTGCGAATGATGTAAAATATTTAAAGCAAATAGAAATAGAGGCTGAGAGAAAAAAGAATATTACACCAGATGACTTTATTTGCACAGTTTGTAATTATTCTATTTGTATTGCAGACAACGGGAATGTATTTCCATGTGCTGGTTGGCATGGTTATGTTGTTGGCAATGTAAAAGAAACTCCTCTTAAGGAAATTTGGGACTATTCTGAAAAAGTGCAGTACCTAAGAGGGTTACGTAAAAAGGACTTTCCTCATTGTGTTAAATGCCTTGATAGGGAATATTGCACAATATGTATGGTTAGAAATGCAAATGAAAACCCTTTGGGAGACCCTTTAATAGCCAATGAGTATTTTTGTGGCATTGCGAAATTCACTAGGAAGATGGCACTTGAATGGAAAGAAAAACAAAACAACTAATTACGTTTTTTTTTCGCTGATGGGTATCCAATATAGGTCTGTAGCAATTACGCTAAATTCCCTAGCTCATAATATTGCAGAATACCAAAGTCGTATTCGCTAGTAAGCGATTGAAACATATAACACTCTTCGTAATAAGCAATGTTCGGGTACACTAGCAGTTTTGCTATTTGGGCAACTTCCTTAATCGGACAGCTTCTAATTCAGGCTTTGCTTTGGCGACCTATCATAAGCCTTGAATACTTCGCCAAAACCACCTACAATCCTGCCACCTTTGCCGAGTTTGTAGGTTGTCTATTTCTTGGATAGTTTTGTTCCGTAGCTTTTTGATACCAATAAGCTTACTCGTTCTTTATCTTTCAACACCTAACTATTAGGCGTTTCTAAGCCGTTCTTCGATGCGTTCGATAAGTTTGTCAAAAGTCAACTTATCTCTATAAATCATTGTTTGGCACATTATCTCATAGGGTAAAGGCTGGATAAAACTATCTAGGCTCTTTATAAAAGTGTGTGGGTAGCGCAAAATGGGTTGACCTTTGAATAATCAAGTTTAGCCGTCAAAATGTAAATAATAGTCGTAATGGTCTTAGTTCTTTTATACCCTCTCGCTTTTGCTTTTGCTGCTTGAAATATAGAGTTGAATCCTTCTAAAATTGCGTTTGTTATTTTACTTGTAGCCCAACTCACAATACCATTCCAATGGTTCTTTACTGTTTCAGCTACTTTTTGCATTTGCGGAATATTACTTTCTAAACACCAGTCACACCATTTATTTAATAATATTTCAAAACCTTCTTTGCTTCCACTTGAGTATATTTGCTGAAAAGACTCTCGCATTTGCATTGCGGTAAAAGTTGACAGATTTAAATTACTTATACAAATCTCTTCATATTTAGCCTTTTGCTTAGTCGTGAAGTTTTCTTTATTCTTCAAAAAAACATATTTGCTTTTTTTAAGAATTGGATTGGTTTTTACCTCATCTATTCGAACTTTGTTTACAGCATCATTAATAATCTTCATTACATGAAATCGGTCAAAGGTAATTTCAGCCTGTGGCAAATTCTCTTCTACCCCCTTGATAAATGCTGGTGACATATCACAAGATACTTCCGTAATATTTTGAACATCACCACCATGAGTAGCTAAATCTTCAGTGAATTTAACAATTGTATCATTGCTTTTTCCTTTGGTGACATATAACGTTTTCTTGGCATCCATGTCCACAAACAAGGTTACGTAGTCATGACCTCTACGAGCTGCAGTTTCGTCCATACCTATTTTTTTTTAACATCAGAGTAATCACACTGTTGGCGACAGGTTTCTGTGTAAGAATAAAGTAGATCCCAAATTTTATTATCATAAGTACCCACCATTTTACAAATTTGATGAACTGGCATGACCGCCGCAAATTGCATAATTAAGGCTTCAAACAGAAGAGTGAAGCCAGAACTCAATCCCTCCCAAGGAGTCTTTACTTGTTTGACCTTACCTGAAGGTGTTATTATTCGCGGAACACGTGCTTCAATAAAACAGCGATATTGGAAGAAATTCATATGACGCCAAGTTTTTATTTCTGTATCATAAGCCTTGTGACTACTCACTTCACCAGTCTCCGCATCAATATAAGTGAATGTTGATCCCTTAGGAAAATCAACTTGAATATTTAGTTCGCCTTTTACTATATCTAAAGAAATAGTTTCAATTTTCCATGGAGCTGATATTCCAATTGCTTGTGCAAAGAACTGTTCTTGTGTCATAATGTACTTGTTAATTTTTTTGCAAAATTAAGAATTTCTTGACTAAGACCATTACGACTATTATTTACATTTTGACGGCTAAACTT
>JAGWCC010001688.1:0-15530 GCA_022651775.1 Drusus annulatus | reverse complement strand
TTTGTTTTGGGCAGAATTCTTTGGAATTGCGATCCCTTTCGGGGGTTTTCCCGCCCCTTTTCTCCCCTACAATATAAATTTCAGTATTTACATTGTCTTTGAAACAGTCTGCCAATTTACCTGGCAATGCACTCACTTCAAGAGCATTTTTACGACGAGTTAATTCTCGGAGCCCTTTGCAGCTTCTCGAGCTCTAGAGGCAGTAATGGCTTTCTCAGCGATTTTTTGCCTACACAAGATTTTCTTCGAAGAAAGTATCTAAATATTCATTTAAAATTCCTTCGACAATTCCTCGAATTTCACCATTTACAAGCTTTGTTTTCGTTTGTCCTTCAAATTGAGGGTTCTGTCAGCTTACAAAATAACTGTTGCTGAGACCTTCCCGGACATCATCACCACTTAAGTTATCTTCATTATCTTTTTAAATACCCGCTTTTCGGGCATACTCATTGATTGATCGAGTCAATCCCAGATTTAAAAGCCTGCAAGGTGAGTCCCACCTTCATGAGTATTGATATTATTGGCAAAAGCAAAAAAGTTGTTTCCGTATAACCGGTATTATACTGCAAACAGACTTCCACAACCGTAATATCTCTACTTCCTTCTACATACAAAGGATCATGAAAAGGATCTTTATTTTTGTTGAGCATTTCAACAAAGAAAATAATCCCACCATCGAAATGGAAACTTTCTTCTTTTTCTTGCTCTGAACGAGCATCCTTTAAAACAATGGTAAGTCCTTTATTTAAAAAGGCCAATTCTCTCAAACGATTACGAAGTACATCATAATGATAAACCGTTTCTTCAAAAATCGTAGCATCTGGTTTAAAAGATACAGTCGTTCCAGAACGGCTTGCAGTACCAATTTCATGAAGAGGAATTACCGTATCTCCTCTTTCAAATTTGATTTCATAAAAGTTTGCCTTCTCTAGCAACTTCGACTCGCAACCAATCACTCAGGCATTTACTACAGTAACCCCAACTCCATGAAGTCCACCAAGAAACTTTATAGCCTCCACCACCAAATTTTCCTCCTGCATGAAGAACGGTCATAATTACTTCAACCGCTGGTCTCCCAGTTTCATGCATATCTACTGGAATACCTCGGCCATTATCTTGAACTGTAATTGTATCCCTTCGCCAATCGTGACAGTTACCTGATCACAATAATATCAGCTAAAGCTTCATCAATTGCATTGCTACCACTTCGTAAAACTAAATGATGAAATCCACGACTGGTAGTAGTGCCGATATACATCCTGGACGCTTTCGAACTGCTTCCAGCCTTCTAAAAACCTGAATCTGACTCGCACCATAATCAGTTGTACCCTTAACTCCCTGTTCGCTCATGGATATCCTCCCATTTTTTACTCTATCTTATATATTATACTATAAAAGTCATTCATTTTTCTAATTTATTTTAAGATTTTGGTCTATATTTAAAAATATAAGAACTAGCCTTATGAATTTGTTCCCAAATACATAAGATTCTTTCATCTTCCCAAATCTCTATTTCTTGATGACTTACAAGCATAGCAGCCTTCAAACCAATCAAAGAAACTTCTTGTCCTTTTTTTTATTGCTTCTTCCACTGATTTAGTAAATTCTTTCGACCAATTAAAAATTCTTTTTGAGTAATCGGAATCATATCTCGCAAAGCCTCAAAAGTTAGAGTAGGAAATTCCGCAAGAATATCTTGAATTTTCTTTATTTCTTCATTTCGAACTTCTCTTTGAATTCGGCTCCAGACAGTTTTAATTATCTCTTCATCTAGATCAAAGGGTTTTTTTCCCGTCAGAAGCATTACCAGAGTAAGACCACTAGAAGACATTTCTTCACCAGGCACTACTTTTTTTGATAAATCACCAATCACCAAATTGCGAACTTCTTTAATTTCTAGCAAAGAATAATTTTCTGATTCAGCGATTTCTTTCGGCTTCAACCAAGGATTAGCCAATAAAAATTGCCTAATTTGATCTTTTCTTTTTTTTTTTTCTACTTTTTCACAAACTGTGCAATAAGAGTCAGTTGACTCAATAAAGATATTGCATATCTTACATTTTGGTTTATTATCTCTTTGATTCCTTTTTTCTCTAGCTCGATAAGTTGCCATTGCTTTCACTATTTTTTTACTCAATTCTTCATTTTCAATTCGAATTGATTTAGCACCACCCCATGAAAAATCATCATTATCTAAAACAAGAGGAATCGATTTTACTACCACTTCTTCATCTAATTGAAAACTTTGAAAATCATCTCTTTTGGCCAAAACTCGAAGTTTTTGAATTCGAGTTCCTTTTTCGCCCCACCACTCATTAATTTTTACAACAATCATAGAGCTCATCAATGTAATATTTTGAAGCCATCCACCAGGCTCAGCATAGACTATCAATTCTTTGCCTTCTAATCGAATTGGAGCACTATGACCAGCAATTGATTTTTCAACAATTGTAGGCCAATCAATCATCAATTTTCTAACTTTTAACTTTTCTTGGTTTCCTTTTTTTCCTAACGAAGCAAGTAATAAACCTTGAATTTGATCTAATCCTTTTTCATTCATTTATTAGCCCCTTTTGATTACCGGATAATAACGAGCTGAAAATTCGTTAACTTCTTCTGTGCCAGTCACAAAAGTTTGAATTTTTCCTTCTACATGATCAAGTAATGCTTTTCTTCTTTCTTGATCTAATTCACTCAATAAATCATCTAATAACAAAATAGGATATTGACCTTTTTCTTGATAAAGATATTCAATTTCTCCCAGCTTTAATGCCACAATTCCAGTTCGCTGTTGTCCTTGAGAAGCAAATTTCCTCATATCTCTGCCATTCAATAAAAAACGAATTTCATCTCGATGAGGTCCCAAAGAAGTAGATAATCTCTCAATGTCCTGCTTTCGAGAATCGACAAGCATTTGATAAATCGTTTCTTTTGTAATTTCTTGTTCAATTTCTTTACCAAAAGGCAAATAATCAATCAAAAAATCTTCATCTTCACCAACAATTTTATGATAATAAAAATTACCCTGGTCACTCATCTTTTGGATTGATTCTTTACGTTTTTGAATCAACTCAAAACCAAAACTAGCTAGTTGAATATCCCAAGGGTCTAAATTATTTCCATTTCCTCTTTGCTCTCGTTCTAGCCGTAAAAGGGCATTTCTCTGCCTGAGAGTACGATAATAATGAAGAAGAGAACGAAAATAACTTCTCGAACCTTGAGATAATTCACTATCAATAAAACTTCTACGTTGAGCTGGTGGACCTTTCATCAATTACCAATCGTCAGGCATAAATAACACTACTGCCAATTCGCCAATTAATTCTCTACGACTCGTTTCTTGATAATCTAACGAGAAACGACTTGACCTACCTGCAATATCTACACCAATCCGATGCATTACTTCTTTACGAACAAATTCAAGCTCAATTTGAGAAGATTCTTCCCCCCAATGGATCAAATCTCTTTCATCGCGAGTCGGAAAAGATCTGCCAAAGGCGGATAAGTAAATAGCTTCTAAAATATTAGTTTTTCCAGCTCCATTTTGCCCATAAAAGAAATGGACTCCCGATTCAAAATTCATTTCGAACCGAGAGTAACTTCTAAAATTCTTTAATTATAAGGATTTGACCTGCATTGCTGGCCTAGCTCCTTTACTCTATATTATTTTCTTACTGGGGTCTGTATATACAAATAACCAGCTTCTTGCTCTGGTTTAATTAAAAGAGGGGTTAAAGGACCATTAGTACTTCCTTTGAAAGATTCACCATCAATATGTTTTAAAATATCCATCAAGTAACGAACATTAAAACCAAGTTCCATCTCGTCTCCCTCAACAGCTGCGGCAACACTTTCTACCGAATCTCCGACATCAAGGTTTCGGGAAGCAATTACCAATTGCTCTGATTCTACTTTGATTCGAACCACATTATAGTCTCCCTCTCGGAGAATTAATGAAACTCGATCAACTGCTGAAAAAGCATCCGATATTTTTGCAGTAAAACGAGTAGTACCTTCTTCTGGAATACTTTTACGATAATCGGGAAATTGCCCTTCAATCAAGCGACAAGTCAGATAAAGTTTTCCAAAACTACAAATAAAAATATTTCTCTGCCAACCGATCATAATATCTTCTGGCACATCAGTATTTAACTGTTTTGCAATTTCTTGAAGAACTCGAGCAGGGATCAATAAGCGTACATGATTGGGCCATTCTTCTTCAAGCTGAATTTCTTTTAAAGCCAATCGATGAGTATTTGTAGCAACCATTTTCAAAGAGGTTCCTTCAATTTCTAAAAGACCAGCTGTAAAGACAGGACGAGATTCATCCGTACTTGCAGCAAAGATAGTTTTTCGAATCAAATCTCTAAAAACAGAATCTTTAAGATTAATTTTATTTTCTGTATTGAGTTCATTCAAGATTGGGAAATCAGCAGCAGGAATAGTCAATAAAGTAAAATCAGCAGATCTAGATTCAACTTTCACCTTTCGCTCTTCTTCTTGATAAGTAAATTCAACCGTTTCAGAAGGTACTTTTCGAATCAGACTAGTCAAAAAGACTCCGGGGATGAGAACAATCCCTGGTTTCTTTACAGATGCCAAAAACTCAGTACGAATCGAAAGATCATAGTCAGAAGCTTGAACGATGACAGTGCCATCTTCTTTTGCCTCCATGTGAACCCCTGTCAATACTGGTAATGGTGAATGTTTACGAGAGATCTTTCTTTCAACTCGTTGAAGAGCCTCCTGTATATCTTCTTTTCGGCAACTAAATTGCATAAAAATCCTCCTTCCGGATAATCAAACTTAAAAATAAATAAAAATCTCTTTCTATTTTTCATCTTCCCCTAGTGTAACAGGAAAATCTTCCGAGGAAAAGACCTGATTTTTAGCAAGAATTTATTTTGTGGAGACCTTAATAAGAGAGAGAAATTTATATATATAGAGTCGTCCTAGTCATAGGGGCTGTGGATATGTTGAAAAGTGGTTGTAGCCCATGCTAGCAAAGGGTAGTTAGGGTGGATAGAAAGTGGATAAGATGCAAAAAGGATCCCCAGATTCCCCAGAAATAGATATCCACAAAATGATTCACATAGAAATTCACAGGAGATCCACATGAAAAATTTTCCTAAAAAAAAGAACTTACTCTCCTTTTTCTCAGAAAATAAGTTCTTTTCTACTAATTTTTTTCCATTTTCCCCATTAATTCGAGGAGTACTTGGTCAACTCTTGGATCAATTTCTCTTTGTCGGCCAATTTTTTGACAGGAATGCATTACCGTAGTATGGTCTCTTCCACCAAAAGATTCACCAATTTTAGGAAGAGATTGGCTGGTTTGCTCTCTGGTTAGATACATTGCAATTTGCCTTGCAAAGACTAATTGTTGGGTTTTCTTTTTTGAAATCAAATCTTCTACCTTTAAATGAAAATATTCGGCTGTAATTTTTGAATCTTTTCTAATGTAAGCGGGGGTGCTACGATTTTCAGGAAATAATTCGCCTAAAGCTCGAGTGGCCAATTCAATGGTAATGGGCTCATTTCGAACCGAAGCAAAGACATTTACCCGGGTAAGAGCTCCTTCAAGTTCTCGAATATTGGTAGCAATCCGTGCGGCAATTAGTGAAAGAACTTCATCATTTACTACAGAATAATTATCTAATTGGGCTTTTTTTCGTAAAATAGCAATTCGGGTTTCAAAATCTGGAGCCTGAATATCAACAGTTAAACCGCCTTCAAAGCGGCTACGTAGTCGTTCTTCAAGAGAAGCAATCTCTTTTGGAGGTCGGTCACTGGAAATAATAATAAGCTTATTTGCTTGATGAAGCGCATTAAAAGTATGAAAAAAATTCTTCTTGGGTTCGGTCTTTATTCGATAGAAATTGGATATCATCAACCATTAGCACGTCGACTGAGCGATATTTAGCCCTGAAAGCTTCCGTTGTATTATCTCGGATCGCATTAATCATTTCATTAGTGAATTTTTCACTGGTAATATAAACCACTTTCATATGAGTAAATTTTTCAAGTATTTTATGACCCATTGCATGCATTAAATGAGTTTTTCCAAGCCCTGAGTCTCCATAAAGAAAAAGAGGATTGTATTGATGTCCTGGATTTTCACAAACTCCAAGGGAAGCGGCATAAGCAAATTGATTGGTTGCACCTACTACAAAAGAATCATAAGTATAGCGAGGATTCAATAAATCTTCAAAAGGCAGTCGACCCCCAATAATTTGGATTGGCTTTCTGATTTCAGGCATCAAATCCTTGACAGCTTTTTGTGAAGAATTTGAATTTTGTTCAATCACTGGAGCTGCCGGTGGAGCTACTGGGGGGATGTCATTATATTGTTGATCTTTAAAAGGTTCAATCAATTCCATTCGAATTGGTTTTCCCATCAAGTCAGATAGGATCATATTAATTCGAGGCGAATAAATTTTTTCAAGCCAAACTCGCAGAATACTGCTATTTCCTTGGGTAGGCAAAGCCAACTGAAATCGATCATCTCCAGTAATTCCAATTGGAAAAAGGTCTCTAAGTCCATCAAAAGCAGACTGGTGCATTTCTTTTCGAAGAGTCTCTAACGTTTTTTCCCATAAAATAAAAACATCCATATATAGTCGTCCTCTCCATAGTGAGTAGCTAATTTTCATAAAGCAATATAAATATAAAATATGTATAAAAGTAAAGATAAAATTACTATCAGCAATGCCAGTAATTTGGCAGATTCAAAGCAAATAAAATTTCTTATATGCCGTCCCTACATTCTAACAAAAGTAAAAAAAAATCGCAATCATAACAAGGATTAATAATAAATAAGTTGACAGGGAAAAAAAATGTCGGATATAATGTCCTGTAATGTCTAGTGGAGTATCCGCATTTTTAAGTGTGTCTTTACGCCACAAGAATTATAGACAGAGGTTCAGCAAGGGAGGGATCAGGCGTGAAAAGAACTTATCAACCTAGTAAAAATTATCATAAAAAAACTCACGGTTTTCGTCAAAGAATGAAAACTAGAGGTGGCCAGATGGTGCTTAAGTCCCGTCGGGCGAAAGGACGAAAACGACTCAGCGCATAATTGGGAGTTTAAGAACGGAGGAGGGTTGGCCGCAAGGTCACCCTTTTTTGTTTTTCTGGGGATTTTGCCAGGAGGAATGGTTTTGAATAAAAAATTTGCATTGCCAAAATCAACCCGTTTAGGCAGTAATCAGGATTTTCAAAAAGTCTATCAGGATGGTCGATCGATTGCAGGTCGATATTTGGTACTTTATTGGCGGAAAAATGAAAAAGATCAAGCGATGGTTGGCTTTGCTGCAGGGAAAAAGCTAGGGCCTGCGGTGATTCGAAATCGATTGAAAAGAATTATGCGAGAGGCTTGGCGATTACACCCAGAAAAAAGACCTACTGGATATGATTTAATATTGGTAGCCCGAAAGTCTTTGGTAGGAAAAACCTTCTTTGAGGCCGAAAAAGGAATGATGGAAGTACTTCTGAGGGGTAACCTTATCCCAAAAGGAGAAGAGTAAGGTGAGTAAAAAGCTGTCTCTTTATATCCTTATGATTTATCAAAAATATTTATCTCCTTTAAAAGGACCTGGTTGTCGTTTTTACCCGACTTGTTCGACTTATGCGATAGAAGCGATTGAAAAATATGACTTTTTTAAAGGTTGGAAATTAGGAATTATTCGAATTTTAAAATGTCATCCTTGGCATCTGGGTGGGGATGATCCTGTACCAGATGAAGTAAATAAAAAATAAAAATGAAAGCGGGAGTGAAACTAACGTGTGGGAAACAATAATGGGTTTTTTCGATCTGGTCTTAGTGGGACCGATGAAATTTTTTCTATCTAATTTTTATAAACTAACTGAAATTTTAGGTTTTCCGAGTTATGGTTTAGCGATTATTATATTTACAATTGTTTTGAAATTTGTGTTATATCCTTTGACAGTAAAACAAATTGAAGGCATGAAAAAGATGCAGGATCTTCAACCTAAAATGAAAGCAATTCAAGATCGTTATAAAGATAACAAAGAAATGCAACAGCAAAAAATGATGGAATTTTATCCGGAAAATAATTTTAATCCTCTAGGTGGTTGTCTTCCATTATTGGTTCAAATGCCGATTTTGATTTCTATTTTTTATGCAATTCGAGCTTTTCAATATCATGTCACTCCGTCATTTTTATATTTGGCAGATATTTCTTTGCCAGACCCAATGTATATTTTACCAGTTCTCTCAGCAGCTACCACTTGGTACAGTACAAAGCAAAGTCAATCAAGCCAACCATCTGAAGGGGTAGCAGCTCAACAACAAAAAATTATGCTGATGTTCATGCCGGTCTTTATCGGTTATATTAGCTTAAGTTTTCCAGCTGGTTTGGTACTTTATTGGGTGACCGGTAACTTAATGCAGATTCTACAACAATGGTGGCTTATGCGGAAGCCAGCTCAAGCAAATTAATATAAGTAAGTAGTATAAGTTTAGTCTGAGGAGGTCATCTACATGGATAAATGGCAAGGTACCGGACAATCGATTGAAGAAGCAATTGAAAAAGGCTTAAAAGAACTGAAAATATCAAAAGATGAAGCAAAGAGATTAAAAGTAATTCAAGAACCGTCTAAGGGCTTTTTTTGGATTCGGGAAAAAAATGGCAGAGGTTGAAATTAAAAAATTCAAGAAGAAGATTTATTAGGGTCTTTGAAAATGTCATTGAATGATTCAATTCAAGAAAAGAAAGAATCAGATCGACCGATTCGCAGAGAAAAATCTTTTCACGAAGCCGACTGTAGAAAAGCTGAAATTACTGGTGAATCGATAGCTATTGCGCTAAAATTTGTAGAAGAAGTTTCTCGTCAAATGGGAGCAGTTGTCACCATCCAAGCTGAGAAAAGAGACGAAGAAATTTTTATTTCAATCGAAGGAGATACTCAAGGTATTTTAATTGGTAAACATGGTAGAACCTTAGATGCTCTTCAATATCTGACTGGACTGGCAGTACACAAGGCCGTAGAGGGCCGAATTCGAGTAGTTGTCGATGGAGAGGGCTATAGAGAGCGCCGCAAAGCTACATTGGAAAATTTGGCTACTCGGTACGCAAATCAGGCAGTCGAACGAGGTAACAAAGTAGTACTCGAACCAATGAATCCTCAGGAGCGCCGTTTGATCCATGTTGCTCTTCAAGAAGATGATCGGGTTTACACTGAGTCGGAGGGGGAAGAGCCTTTTCGAAAACTGGTGATTATTCCAAAAAATTTATCCAATGACTTTGTCATTTACGTAGAAAAATTTCAGCGCCGTTTTAATGATCGCCCTCAAGGGGGAGATCGACTACGTCGTCATTGATAAAATCCCGGCCTGATAAAGGTCAGGATTTTTCATAAAAAGGGAAAGAGTATGAAAGAAGAAACGATTGTAGCCATTGGGACAGCCATGGGTGAAGGTAGTATTGGGATTTTAAGACTTTCTGGCCCTCAGGCTCTTGTGGCTGGGCAGACGATCTTTAGTTCGGCAAAGGAGAATACAATAGCCAAGCCAGAGCCGAGAAAATTGATATATGGAAAAATCAGAGACCCAAGGTCGGGAGAATATATTGATGAGGCTCTTTTTGTTTATATGCCTGGCCCTCATTCCTATACTGCTGAAGATGTAGTAGAGCTTCACTTGCATGGTAGCACTCAATCTCTCCAACTTACTTTAGGGATTTTATTAGAAATTCAAGGAATCCTTAGCAGAGCCAGGAGAATTTACCCAGCGAGCCTTTTTAAATGGTCGCTTAGATTTATCTCAAGCTGAAGCAGTGATTGATGTGATTCGGTCTCGAACGGATCGTTCTCTAAAAGCTGCAGTGGGTCAATTGGCAGGTGGCTTGGCATCAAAGATTAATGAAATTTCCAATCCTTTGCTTGATTTAATTGCTCGGCTCGAAGTGGTGATTGAATATCCAGAAGATTCTTTGGAAGAGACCGAGCTTCCTAAAATTCGTCGGGAGCTTGAAAATAGCTTGCAAGAAGTAGAAAAACTTCGTAAATCTGGTCGAGAAGGAAAGATACTTCGGGAAGGCTTGATGACAGCAATCATTGGGCTACCTAATGTTGGGAAATCGAGTCTTTTAAATCGATTAGTGGGGGAAGAACGAGCGATTGTGACCGATGTTCCAGGGACAACTCGAGATATGATCGAAGAATACTTTTCTTTGGGAGGAATTCCTCTAAAATTAGTTGATACAGCGGGAATACGAGAAGCCGGTGACAAGGTAGAAAAAATAGGGGTGGAACGTAGCCGTAAAGCTTTGGAAGAAGCCCAATTTATTTTAATGGTGTTAGATGGGTCTCGAGATTTGCAAGCCGAAGAGGTGTTACTTCTCAAGCAATGTAATCCGGATCAAACACTTATTTTGGTCAATAAATCGGATATTTTGGCAAGTAAAGACGAAGTGAAAAGTAAACTGGAGAAAGAAGGATTCAATGGGCCGATGATCTTTATCTCAGCTGAGACTGGCGAGGGGATAGAAGAGTTAAAGGCAGCTGTGATTCAGTGGGTTTCTCAGGATGGAGCCTTACTGGAAGGGAATCCTTTGGTTACCAATACCCGTCAAATTGAGGCTTTTTGAAAAGGCGAAGAAGCACTTAAGGAAGCAATTCATGCTTTGGATCAAGGGCTGCCACCGGATTGTATTTTGGTAGATATTCGAGAGGCTTGGGCAAAAATATCTGAGATTAGCGGACAAGCAGTTTCGGAACAAATTATTTCTCATATTTTCTCAAAATTTTGTTTAGGCAAGTAGAAGAGGATTTGGAGCTCTTTTACCTAATAAGTGAAAGAGAAGTTTGAAAAGGAAAGTGATTTGATGAAAAAAATACTATTTATAAGCTGTTTAATACTAAGTCTTTTATTATTTCCATTTCAAAAAGATGCTCAAGCTGAGTTGACCTCGTTCTCAGTCGGAGCCAATGAAAAGATGAGTCACTCTTTTTATAAGGGGCTTGTAGTTTTTGATGATCAATCTTTTTTTCTTCATTTAGATAAAAAGGGAGAGAAAGAAAAAGTTCGGGTTGAATCTTTTCTCATTTTATCGCCTGAGTCGTTACAAAGTCTTCCAGATTTTGGAAAGATGAAAAAAGAGGAAGTATTCGCAGTAAAAATTCTCCAAAAATTTTATTTGCCAAAGCAAGAATATCGTCTGGTTCGAATGATATTTTTTGATGGTGCTGGCAATCAATTACTGGAAAAATCTTTTGATGAGGAAAGATGGCTTCCGTTAAACCCGAAAAAAGAGAAGGATCAAAATAGTTACTTTCTAAAACTTTCTCATGAAATAGGTAAAGCTCTAGAAAATAAAGAGGAAAATACTTTCTTACGTTATTAATTAATAAAAATAGCTCCCCTTAAATGCAGACCGCATCTGAGGGGAGCTATTTTTATTTACTAGGTAATTTAATGCTGAAATTTTCCAAGGTTTTATTGATAAAATCATCGCTTTTCGAATCTTTTTGGTTTATGAAATGAAAGGTGAGCCGATAGACTCCAGTAGGATGGGTCCAGATGTAATGCTCATGGTAAATTGGAAATTCATCGGTGGCGATTTTAAAATATCCTTTCATCACAAGAACATAATTTGCCCCAATCATTTCCACATCCGAATCTTCCCAATATTGTGGTACGTTTCCAGGCAGAGAGTCAGTAAATGTTTTCTGAAAGTATTTATTGAGGGTTACCGAGACAGCAGGAGATTTTAAAGATTCGATCATTTTAAAGGTGGTCGCATTTTCGCCAAGTGATTCTTTTGGATAAATTCGATTTAGAGTAATCAGGTAAGGATAGCTCACAGGAACTTCTTTTGAGGAAAATCCTTGAAATTCGCCTTTATAACTATTGTCTTCGGCTATTTCGATTTTCCCCTTGTTATAGGCTTCTGGTATTGAAAGTTGGACATCTTTTATTGTTTTTATGGGGCTCCATTTTTCTTCCGGGTCTAGAGGAGGAATTGGGGCAGTGGTAAAAGATTCGACAACTTTATTGATTTGTTGACTGATATCTTCGTTTGACTCTTTAGTAAAAAAATGTAGTGTGTAGACTCCTGTTGGGTGACTAATAATATAGTATCTGTGAAAGCCTGTACGTTTGCCTGAGCGAGGAGCTAGAATCTCATTTTCGAGAATCAGGATGAGCTGATCTGACTTTTCGAGAATTTTAGTTTTTTTCCATTCAACTTTTTCTAATGGAGAAATCTCAAATTTTTGGCTTTCTTGAAAAAGAATCACAAATTTACGGGTGACTTCTTCACTCTGAAAAGCATTAGTTCGTTCCAATAGATTGCCTTGGGTGGAGATTGGCGTAGTCATTTGGGAAATCTTAATTTCCATCAAAGCAGGATTTTTAGTAGATTTAAAAGTATAGGTAATTGTTTTTGCTGTTTCATTTTCTAAATTATCTTTGGCAGTTTCAGCAAAGCCGTTGGGCAAGGCGAAGGAAAACCCTTCGGTTACTAAAATTGAGTTCTCATTCTTTTCTTTTGCTTCCCCTAGGGTAAGTCCGAAAGAAAACAGAAAAAGAAAGAAAGAGAAAAATGCGATTTTCTTGTTCATGGTTGCCTCTTTTCATTTATTTGATTTTGGGAATTATTCCGGAATTGTTACAGTAGAGGTTATTTTTTGATTTTTTTCTTGAAATTCCGGAGAATCAGCTAAATAGATAAAATTAATGATAAAGACTTCGCTAGTAGAAGCTTTGGCCCAGATGTAGTGATCATGAAAAAGAAGAGTTTGTCCATTTTTATCCACTGCTCGTCCTCTCAGAAGGAGTACAGGGATTCCATTTATTTTTTGGATAACCGATGGAGCCCAAGCGCTGAGAGTATTAAAATACTGAGGGAATTCTTTTTTATATTCCCTTGCAAAGGCTTCGACTGACTCGTTGGCTCGAAAATCATATTTGAAGCGAAAGTTTTTAATGCTACTTGGTTCTTTGGGAACCGAGTAGAGAGGAAAAAAAGAAAGCCCTTTTTCATCTGGTGGCAAAAACATCTCGCCTTTTTTTGTATGATTTTCATTACTTAAGTCTTCTTGCCATTTAGAGAAGTAATTTTCTGGCAGTTCAAGACTCATGGCACCAACAGTACTGAAAGATTTCCAGACTATTTCTGGAGTGACTTCCGGTTCTTCTGCGTGAATGAGAGTAGCGGAAAGTAGTAGAGCTGAAATGAGAGTAATACAGATTCGGTATAATTTCATTTTCATCCCCCTTTAATTATATTTATAAAGACAAAAAGACATCTCTTTTATTTAATAAAGAAACATCTTTTTTAATTTCGTTTTTTATGGTTCTGTTACCTGCTTGATTTTTTAAAAACTGGAAAGAATATACAAAGGGCGATTCCAGCAAGGAGATGTTTTAATACGTGGCCACTGATTAATTGATTGGTTAGAGAGTAGATAGGATAGTCAAGTGCTTCAGCAATTTTGGCTAGGGTGTAGCCAGAAAATAGAATCCAGTAGGGTCGATCAATTTTTGGGAAAGGTTTTTTTAGTAAAATTCCAAAGACTAAGATCATGGTTCCAAATTGAACGAGAGCATATAATTTTAAATCCCCTTTGCCGATGATCTCGGTGAGGATCCAGTAGAAAGCAGTGAAGCCTGAAAAAAGGATAAAGGTCCAAAAGAAAGACTTACTGCGGAAGAAAGAGAAACGTTCCGATAAGAAATTTGCGACTAAAGCTGCAAAACCTAAGGTCATGGGAAGTCGATCCCAAAAAAGTGTAAGAGTAGTTGGATAATGGTGATAATAGCCCGAACCAAAGCCAACAAAGAAGATGGCTAGATAGAAAAATTGCCAGCTGAATTTTTCAAAAGAAGTGGGAACGTTTCTGAGGCGAATTAATCCAATTATTCCAGCAAGGCAGAAGAAAAGATTTGATAAGACGTTATCCATATTTGGAATCCAGGCTGTGGATAAATCTCCTGCAAAATTGTGATAGTTGATATTTTTTGAAATTCTGGGGAAAAAAAAGAAAAAGAGAACTGAAAATACACTGAGGTAAAAAGAACAAGTCAGATTTGAAAGTTTCAAAAAAGAAACACTATTAAGACATTTATTCATGCTAATTTTCGCCTATCTATATATTATTTGCAACAGTTGATTTAAAGAGTTTTGTCCCAGAAAATAAGGTCTTTCATGAGCATATATCGAATTGGGCTAGCAGTTTGAACCCATTGCTGCTCGGAGCTGGAAAGTTTCTGATAATTTTTATATGTTCCATAGGTTTCATAATAGATGGAAGTAATTCCAATTAATATTACTAGAAGTAAGCCGTAAATAATCTTTTTCATTTGTTACTCTCCTTACATAATTTCTTTGAGCTATAAGCTTTTATCCCAAAAGATAAGGTCCTTCATAAAGATGTAGTTAATTGGGTGAGTCATATAAAACTGATGTTTTTCTGATGGTGAAAGAGATTGGTAATGACTATAATCTTTAAGGGTGTAATAGTAGACATAGGATGTTGCGAGAAAGACCAGGAAGAGTAAACTTAAGATGAATTTTTTCATGACTTGGTCTCCTTTTTATAGAATTTTCTCAAATAGAGTTCCTCTTTGATCACCCACGATTTTCAGTCTAGGATCAGGGTAATCATAAATTTTGATGCGAGCGTATCATATTGTTTGATCTGATCAACTTAATATAAGTAGGATAGACTTTTGATCATTTGATATTGATAGGGGTTTTGACTCAATAAATTTGCGGCAGTCTCTTTTTTTACTTCTTGAGCTTGGTAGCAACCAAATGCAATTCCTAATGTGAATGATAGAAACAAGATTGAGATGATGTGTTTTGCTTTCATAATACTCACTCCTTATAATTGGTAAACAAACGTTAACTACTTGTTGACTTTATAGTAACTGATTGGAAAGAATGTGTCAACTAAAAAGTTAACGATTGTTTATTGTTTTTGGAAAAAAAAGATCAAAGTGCTTTAAATTCAAAGGTTAGAGAGGAAAAAAAGATTTTAAAAATCAAAAATTGGCTTGACAAAACAGTAAACAATCGTTAACATTTTGATAAATAGTAAAATCAAATAAAGGCAAGGGGAGTGTGAAATGAAAGAGTTATTTAAAGAAGAAGGAAAAAAAGGACAGCTCTTATTGGCTAGCCTAAAACTTTTTTCAGAGCAGGGATATGATCGAATTTCAGTACGAGATATAGCAAAAGTGGCTGGTGTTTTGGAAGCTGCTCTGTATAAGCATTTAAAGAGTAAAGAAGAAATGGCCCTTTATATTTTCAAAAAAACATTACCAGATAAATCATTGTTTTATAGCAGAAAAAAAGATAGAATTCAGAACTTTGCAGGTTAAAGTATACTTTTCGTTATATCGCCAAAAATATTCGTTTGCCCCTTTTCCAAATTTTTGGGGTCGGAAGATGAAGAAAGCCTCACTTTTTCTTCGTCCTTTTGGAAGAAGGGGTGGGTCATATTCCGAAACCAGTTTATTTTGGTTCCCTGTATTCGGGGCTTTTGGGGGTTTTTTTGGAAGG
>JAGWCC010001687.1:0-25837 GCA_022651775.1 Drusus annulatus | reverse complement strand
TTTAGTCCAATATTAGGTATATGTCCTGTAAACTCATTGAATTTCTCATTATTCTTTAATCACTTTCTCAGTTAAAGTTTTTCCTCTTTCATTTCATATTTTCTGTCTCTTTCTCTCTGTTCCTTTGTTTTAAATGCAAGTGTTATTCTACTGTTATATTACATTGTTTTATATTGTGTTCTCCAACTGTATGTATATATAACCGCACACTTTTTATTTTTTGTTTGGTTTAATTTTGTACCCTGATGGTGCTTAAGCTAAGCAAAATTAGTCGGTCATAAAAAATATATTAAAATCTGTGGTCTTATACAAAGTTATTATTTAATTTTCATAAAAAAAAATCTCTTTAATAATGGTTACTATTCTGAAAGGTTGTGTATTGCTACGTAACTATTACAAGCCTTTGGAAACTGTCTTGCCACCCTAAAACAGGCGCCGCCGCGTGAGGTGGTGGTAATACGTCTGTTATATTTGGTTTTATGGCAAAAAAAACAACAAGAATCAGACACTCAATCATAAACTAGTTTCTGATAAGCTTGCATCAAATATAACTTACTAAATGTCTGCATTACCCGGGTAAAATTACTAATAAATTATTAAATTTGTGTAGAGCCAAACGTTCCGTCTGAAACCGGCTGGCAACAATGCGATACCCAAAGTTATAATGTTTCGGTTCAAACTATACGCGGTTGAACACAACTTATGGGTTGGAAAGAATATTAATCCAGCCGGAAGAAGTCTATTACACAAATAAAATTAACCTACATTAATGTAATTAAATTTTAAATCGCCTAGGCTGGCATTCAAATATTCGTAACAAAGAAACAATGTTGCTAATCAAACATTAATACAACACGATAAGCTTTCCGTAAGCAGGTATTCATACGAATAATTAATTTATTGGTGGCTTTGTTGGCCGGAATAAATAATGTCGAATCATTATTTCATTTATTTGAACGTAATCAAGCAACTAAATTCCGCCCATGCTCGTTCGTACAATTAATTTGATAGAAAATAACATTTTCTTGGCATCCAGGTCGCCTTTCAAACGTAGGATATGTGCCAACGCCACGGCTTTGTGATTTGTAAGAGCTGTGCTATTCATTACCACGCAAAACGGAAGAGAATTCCTTCATTGTGAAAACGAGCGAATATTTTATCTATGGGACATATATCTTAAGCTATTTTTGAAATGTAACTACTGTAGTCAAGTACCAACTGTTCCCGACTGCCCGAAACCAGTGGGACTATGGCGTCCCCAATCGGGGCATGTTGTGAGGCTGCAGAGAGTGGGAAGAGGAAGGAGATGAAAGAGGTCGAGTACTAAGACGCTCGACTATCCAGAGGTCGCGAGTTCAAACCCAGGGTGCGCAAATTCATTTTATTAATATTTGTCAACCCACATTCAATTCATATAAAATAACATAGAACTTTTGCGGCCCGTTCCAGAGTAGCAGATCGTCTAAGTATCGCCTTGGTGAAATACCACCGTCCAAAATCGAAACGTTGCTTGAAATAGCTTAAACCGTGTTTGGTGACCAGATCTGAATAGCCAGGTACATTATAACCTTCCTCTTCTTCATCTCCTTCCCCTCCAAACATACCCCAATTGGTGATGATATAGTCTCACTGGCTCTTGGCGGTTGGCTTGGACTGTTTGTGCGGAATTCGCTATAAAAAAAGTTTGTGAAATCCAACAAAAGAATATCGAGTTTCGATTAATACTTTTTATTGAAAATATATTATGATTTCTAGAAGTGTGTTAGAAATAGTGGCGCAGCAAGCCTTTCAGCCAATTGGGTTGAAGTATTGGGTCCTAGCCCTACTGATGCCAAATATGACCAAAACAGTGTCTATAATTCAATAATCTAAAACCATATGGATTGGAGAATCACAGCGGGTGCGGAAGATATCCGCGTTCAGATCCCGACGGGGGCAATAACCTTATTCTCAGTGAGAATACATATTTCAATAATGTACTAGAAATATTTCTAAATGAATTCATATATAATATATTATAAATACATCATCTTATAGAGCTCGCAAGATATCACAAGACGCAATCATGACTCTGAAATGACTCGTTACATATATTATATATTATGCATAGGTAAGTAGTTATTATACGAATTAAATCACTGAATTGTTATTAGGGTTGACACAAAAATTAACAATGAGACATGTCAATAGATTATTTCAGAAGCCACGGGTGGGTCGAAATTCGTGCCAAATAATTTAACACATTCTTCGGTACGCCGTTGATACTCTGAGCAAAAATGCACGAGTCCGAAGTTCAGATAAGAAAAACATAATTCATTGATCATATTTACATAAATAGAAAAACTTAGTAACATTAAATGAAAACCTGGATAAGAACCTACCTACACCAAAAGAGTACCTTTGATCTGAATTGATTTATTATAACATTTTGCTTCTGTCAACGTTTAAGCTAAGAACAGGCCGAGGGAATATCGCTAAACTCCTTCTTTCTCACAAAGGAAGGGGTTTTTAGAAAGAGAGGTTACAGCGGAGCTCTCAGCGGCATTCGGCATGCGCCTACTAACTGCGCACTCCGGTGTCTTTCGTCTCACAATGTTGTAAACATAATAATTATTGGTTATCTACAGGGTGTTAATGTTCTACATTCTACAGTGTGTACGATATTATTTACACAGAAATCGTCTGAAAGATTTAGCATTTCAACACATAAGAACATACTGCACGAACATATGAATCTTTTGATTGTGTGGAATGTAATCGTAAACACTTTAATATGTTTTTCTGTTTATGGATTAAAAACAAAAACAAAAATATTAATTGTATTATTTTTTTATCGAATAATAGATAAACATGGAAAAAACAATATGAGATGTGTTCTTATTTTCTAAAGTTAAATGCATGCTTTAAAACTCCATAGCTCATGATGGAACTCTCAATGATTTTATTTTTGCTTTCTGGTTAGGATTGGGATCGTATAAGGGATATTCGAAACCTTTTAACATTTACATTAATCGCTCCGATATGACGAAATGATAGGGATGTCGATTTTATTTTTGTTACAAAATCGAAATTGACACGTGAAAACGAAATTCTTTTCTTCGTTGTTTAAAGAAAGTTTCCTGTCTGCGAAACGAATATATCATATTCCAGCGATTAATTTTATTCCTTTCTTCAAAAGAAACATAACAAAATATAAAATGAAAATGAAATTATAACTTTTTCTGTAAGATTACAGATTTTATTTTAATTTTGAAGACCAAATGGTTTCGCCTAAGCATCATCAAGGTACAAAATTAAACTACGCAAAACATACATAGTGTGTGGTTATATATACTCACACATACAGAGGGAGAATACACATTAAATAAAATAAGAGAACAGTAAGAAAACAAAAGAATAACATTTAAATTATAACAAAGAAACAGAGAGAAAGAGACAGATAGTATAAAGAGGAAAAACTTCAACTGAGGTGATTAAAGAATAATAAGAAATTTAATGAGTTTTCAGGAAATGTACCTAAAATTGGCTTTCTTTATTTCTAGTGCTTCTAAATAATTTAATCTGTTGCCATGACCATTTTGAGCACCGGTGCTTTTATTGAACGTGAGAATATACATAACCACACACCACGATTTTTTTGTTTATTTCAATTGTGTATCCTAATTACGCATAGACTAAGCAAAACCGATCGGTCATAAAAAGTAAAATAAAATCTGTGGTCTTACAACAAAGTTATTATTTCATTTTCATAAAAAAAATTAAAATTAAAACGAATATTAAGGCATAAAAAAAACATGGCATTTTGCAAATATTATTCGGTACATAACTTCACGCCATGCTGATTGTGTGTATTCATAAGTTCACCTGCACTGATTTTAAATAAATATAATGACATACGAATAACTACACCGGAGACGCAAAATAGTCTGTGTATAAATTATAGATATTACTTACGTCCGTGTGTGTGTGTGTTCCGATTTAGTTTGTATTATAATAAACAATTGTCGATTCCAAATAACAAAGACCATTGTATGATAATTTGAATTAATTCACTTACATTATGAAATAATAAAAAATGTTTGAAACGACATTAAAATAAATATTCTACGCTTAATGGCGTACACCGCTGAAATTGTTATGGAATTTGCATAACATATTTAAATAATGGTATCTCCGTCCACTCGGCGAACTGACGAATAAACCAAACTAAACATAGACGGAGGCTTTTTATGCCCTCGCCGGTATATTAGGAGCACTTAGAAAAACACGGGAATTCTTTATCAAACATCGTTGCACAGCTTTGGTGAAATTTTCGCAGTTTCGTTAATAGTTCGTATATTAATTACAATGTGCATTTTTTCACTGTTAAAAATCACAAGTATTCGTCGGGGTACAGATACGAACACTGAACGCATAATCGCTAGAAGTGTTATCTATATCGATTTGAAAGAAAATTTATGTCGTGAACACCTTTTGACTCTAATGAAACTGTTTACCTGTTCAGGAACGAATTTCGATATTTAAAAATGTGTGATCAATTTCACCAGAAGTAAGGTAAAATAGAGCTTACTTTGGACATACAGACACGCGCACAACTCACTTCCATAGGTTTATCTCTTATTCTTGACGTACGATCAGCAACCAACTTCCCAATCTTCTTCTTCCCCATCTCCTTCCCCTCCCCACTACCTTCAGCCTCACAACATACTCCGATTAGGGATGCCATAGTCTCACCGGCTCTAGACGGCTGGGAGCAGTTGGGACTCTTGTGCGGTATTCACTATAAATATTTTTTTAAATAAACGGTTGTCCAAAAACACGAGCCCGAAATTAACTTTTTTTCGAAACGTGCATACGGTCCAGATTAAATGAAGCAAGGACATTAAAAGGCATAAAGGCATAAAGGCAGGGTAAGTTTGTTTTAATTGTAATACGGTAATGATGATTATCCCGATGTTAATAATTAAGACTTTGAATTCTTCCTACCACCATCATAACCAACGGAAAATGTCACTTGAGCAAATGATGAAGGACTTAGCTAGGCATTTGATTGAACCCGCAACGCGCGAGTTGGAATCCGACCCTTAGGATCGCTCAATAATCTAACCGATCGAATAACTTCTGTTTAAACATCTTAGAATCACTCCACTTTCTATAACATCGTCTCTTCTTGTAAATCCACTCTTTAACGTTGTCTCCCGTGCACTTTGTGTTAGGCTAAAAAGTTTAGGTGAGCAGTTTTTTATCATTTCTTTATAACACGGCTTCGTTCTCAAACGCCTAGTTGGCGAGGTATTGTACTGCATCATTAAAAAACACAGAGGGTGTTAAAAAAGTATAGTTGCTCGCCTTGTTTGCACAATCACAGACTAGAATAATAATTAAAACGACCTTTCAAAGTAAGGAGAAACCACTAAGGTTTGCTCGGGATTATTATCGTGTGTTTAAAATTGAAATTTCATTATAAGTCATCCTTCTCTGTAATAATATGTAGAACGATGTTAACAGTTTTTACATATTCCGACCCACACTGCCTGGGTAGCAGCGCACGAAGGTTTGCCGAGCTTCATTGTAAGTTAGCTAAGGTAGAATCAGGAAAATAGGTGTAAAAGTTTTCAATGATAATAATAACTTTACCAGGCGAATGACGAGTTCCTTGCATTATGTTGGTTTGAAACTAATTTAAAAACAGGAATAAATTTATTGCTCATAATGAGACATGATGTTATTTTATAAGGAAGCGGGCACTACGCCCACCCAATTGCCGGCGGTAATTGTACTTTATAAAACTGAAAAATTCACGCTTTTTGTGACAATACAAATTGGTAGAATACCGCCGTTTCTCAGCTAAATACTTTTTCTGATCCTCGGGTCTAAATAAAATTTAATTTCATAACTGTTTCAGACAAATATACAATATCCCTACCAAACTCAATGAAAAATATAATTGATTGTTTTTTAAAAAAATAATCATATTGTCGCAGGAAAGGCAAAAGGGCTTAAGCGACACTTTGGTCAAAAATTAGTTATATGTGCAGTTTTGATCAGTTATTTTTTCTGGATGGAACGCTCTGACTCTCGTTTGATTCTGAAGACTTTTGTGACCCTTCAGCCATCTAAAATATATTTACCATTTGAAAGAAGGCTTGACTTAAGCGACACAAGTTTGAGAATTTTGAAGCTTTTTGTCACTTCAGGTAACTCAGTGACAGCATTGAGTTACCTGAGTTAACTTTTTTTTTCAAAATCGAACCAGGTACTGAAGACTTATGAATTTGACTGTAAAACAAACAAAAAAACTGTGCTCTGATGTTAACTTCCTAAATTGTTGCTTCAGCCCTTTTACCTTTCCGGCGATGATATAACGGACAAGATATTTTAAATTTTAGTGATTCCTGAGATAATATTGAGACCGTATTTAAACATATTAAGTTATATGTATTAGAAAACCACCAAATAATTTTTTCAATGAAATGTTTACAGATATTTCGCTAGACAGGTACTTTTTTTACGAATTTAACTAGGTACACTATAGAACATATCGTTGCTTTGTGAACTGAACGTATTCCAGCATGAATATTTAAAGCTATTCATCGTCGCTTGTTTAAATAAGTCGAACAAAGTTATGTAAAGTTTTTACAATCAATTTATGAAAGTGGTCAACTTCTAAAATCGAGAAATGAATAATAAACGTGGACCCCATTCGTAATTGATACATATTTTAAAAAGGTATAAGGCGGTTAACAAAAGGCGCTTTTATCGTAGATGGTAAATAATTACTGTGTAAAAAGGTTATTTACCTCTGTTTTTTTTGCTTTCGTGTAAATGTCGCACCAACATAAAAACGCTTACAATAAACGCTTTAAATAAATGATACAAAAACATAGCTAATATTTTAATATAAAAAAACATATTTAAACATGATGATAAGGGGCTTAAATCAAACTTTTTTTTTTTTGGGGTAATACAAAATTCAAAAGGTAGTGGTAAAATAAGTTAAGAATGGTGTTTTCAGGTACGCTATCAATGATTAGATAATTATCTAACAGATTTGAGAAAGGATCAGATTTAAAAGTTTTAAATGCTCAAGTCAAAATCGACTTATAAAAAAAAGCACCTAAGATTATTTTTTGTCGAAACTCAAATTTAATAAACTCAAAAACGTTCAAAGCAAAGCGAAATTTTTTAATTTTTTTTTTTTACTTCTTGCTAAGTGTTCAGTGATTCAGTCAACTGAAAGACGTTTTAGATTGGTTTATTGGAGATAGCCTTTTGTAAAAAAAATGTTTACCAATTAGTTCTAAAGTTTTCAAAAGTCGATTCTGACTTCAGACTAAATTTTATTAAACTGAATTCGGTAAGAACCATTTTGAGTGCGTAATTATTATACTTTGTTAAGTGACGGATTAATTTAAATATACACAGCTATAGCGCCATTTTAAAATGGGCATCAAACCTAACAGCAATCTTCCCCCTGCCCATGTATTAAATTCGATGTCAACACACGTACATATTTTTGGGCTACGGTGAGAATCAAACATGCAACAGCCGACTCTAACTCAAATGCGTGAATCATTTTGTGCAAATAACTAGAAGTTACTAGCCGGCTTTACCAACATTTTCAGTCTTTAAAATGGAGTATTGTCTAAATTTCTGAAAATTTAATTAATATTCCAAATACCCGTAAATATTGCGTAGAGCAAAAACTTGAGCTTTACAAATCTTTTACAACCTCTCCCTCTTTGTCATAAATGACATATCGGATAGACATATCAAAACGGACCTCTCAGCAGCAGAGTCACATAGCCTTAATTTTGTACTTAGTGTTATTAATTTATTCAAAATAAAAATAAAAATATTTATCAACTTATAGACAACGATTTTATAGTTAGTTAAACAGTAGGTAGATAGGTATTCCATGTCAGTACAAAAAATACAATTAACATCTCTAAATGCAACATTTAAGTGGCCGCTAGTGTAATTATGTAAATGTTACATACGCCATTTTTACATGACACGTTACACAAATTAATTTTATCTATAGTTTCATCATTTCGTGTTATTTGATCGTTATGAATCCACCACCATGTTGAAGTAGTGGGCAAGTACCTGGTACCTACGTACAGCCGACTCCTTCAACTATGGTAGGATTTGGTGGCAGGAGGGGGAGGGGGTGGGGGCTCGCTAAAGCACCCACCGCTGGTATCGGAAGTTAACATCGCTCTAGATTGCATCCTAGAAGTATTGGTTATTCCGGGCTAGTTAGAATTCATATGAAATAAAAGGGAGTTTCTACGTTTTACGATACGTAATTATCGTATTATTATTCCCGAATTCGTATCGCAATCAACTAGGTATCTACATTCGTGAGAATTTTACTGTAATGTGTATTAGATACTAAGTATTTTAATATAATTATAAATGTATTTTGTACCCCTTGATTCATCCCTCAATTTGACTAGAAATATTAAGGCATTAATTTTGTGAATGACATGATAACATCTCTATAAAAATATAAACAAAATAAAGGAATATTCAGCTTGGGTAATATTTAGTACAATTTTCATCTGCCAGCACATACGCGTGCTTTTGATGCTCTGATAGTGGCATAGTACTATGAATTTGCCCATCAGACCAGCATCTTTTTTTGAAGTGAATACCGCTCAAGAGTCTCAACTGCTTCCAACCGCATGGATCCAGGGGGCTATGGCGTCCCCAATTGGGGTATTTTGTGAGGCTAAAGGTAGCGGGAAGGAGAAAGAGATTGGGAAGAAGAAGGTTGAAAAAACATTATTAAGTATTAAACATACGTTATTTTTCCAAAATGCACTAATTTTGAGACGTCTGGGTAATTTGACTTTTGTATAAAAGTTCAAAAACTTGTTTAAAATAGTCGAAATTTGTTATTTAACTTCTTACCAATACGAAAATAATTATTATCGTACCTTGTTTACGTACCAACAAAGTGCGCACACGATAAGATGAAATAATAACACGTATAATTATAAAAAAATATTTCCATGCCCAATATAATCGTAATTGTTGTTTTATTGAACATAGAAACATAAGTAATCAAATTGTAACCAACTTCGGGTCCTGTCCCTTTTCTGGGACCGACCTGCGGGCGCTGTCGGCCCATTCCAGGGAAGATAAACCTTTCAATAATAAACAATCAAATAAACATTCTTAACAAAATTACCACTTAAATATATTTGGTCAATGTATATAAATTATGAAAATTGAAACATTAGGTACATTTTCGTTATGTATTATAAACAAATATTTTTCTGTTACCAACGCTTCCAAAGATGTTGATCGACATTTTATTTTGTCAAAATTTAAAAATATATATTCCAGAATCTAGGCTATGTATAGATTTTTAGTGGTATGTTAAACCGCTGATAGTTCCGTTGTAACCTCTCAATCGTAATCACAAAAGAATCGTGTATTTGAAAAATACTTTAAAACGGAGGTCGATGACTTTTTACTGAAAAACGCAATATATTTGAAAATTTTAGCTTTTCTAATATAAAACAGACATGTCTTATTACGAAGACGCAAAAACTATTGGAAATGAGCCCCAGACTCTTGAAATTTGCGCAATTTCTTATGTCTGGAATTTATAGGTAAATTGAATACACGTAATAAAAATAGGAACTAAGTGCCAAAAAAAAAATATCAAGGTTGCAGAAAATTTTGTAACGCATTTTGCAAATTTCATGCATACTTTTTTTTGGCACTTAGTTCCTATTTTATTACGTGTATTAAATTATTATCAGCTCGCAACATCGTGAGCTAAAGAGCTTAAATTAATTTTTTTGTAAAAAACCATTATTTGTTTAATATTTTACGGTTGTTCAGTGAGTCAATCAATTAATCGGCCACGTAGATTTAGTTGTAATAAAAAATTCACCGTCACTGGATGTGTTTCGGCGCTTCAAATAGAAAAGCCGATAAAAATAAATAACGCTATCTAAAGCTACACAAATAGTTGTAAAATAACCATAAAAAGATTTCACGAAAGAACTACGTAATAATATCGCAATGCGTATTTATAATAAAAACTAATACAGATTCAGTTCAATGAGTCACAGCATCGTGTTCCCAGTCTGGCGTCATTGACACAATAAACAACTGATAATATTTTATGGATATAGCTTTAATTACAATTAAACAAATTTGTGTGTTGAATAATTAAATACCTGTGTTCTTCGACGCAAACACGACGTCCATAATGAAACTAGAACAGTTCACTTGCAGATCGACACGGATAACTTTGCAGTAGTTTGTGTCGCCACAGAATACATCACATCATTCTAATACAAGCAATCCTACAAATGACGTATCAGAAAATGTTATATGGGTAGTTTAAAAAATGTCTGAGGTTTCCAGTGAATACAATTTTACAACTGTAATCCTTTAATTCTACGAAAAACATACTAAAACGCCAGTAAAAGGTGCAGTTTTTAAATCATAAAATGTTTTACTTCATATTTTAGTATGCTTTTCATAAAGAATTTAGAAGATTACTGTTCAATAATTGTATTCCCTTGAAACCCCACACATTTTTCTAACTACCTATATAGAATTAACAGATGAATCATTCGTAGTATTGCTTGTACTAGAAAACCAAAAAGTCTGTATTTTTTTATACTGATCCTTAATCGCTGATTCAAGTGTGTCCTATTACTGTATGCAATATCCATCGACTTTCGATAATCTTTAATACTTATAATTAATTAATTAATTTTTATAACCTTGTGCACACACACATGTGAGACACGTCGTGTAGCGAATGTATTGGGTTCCTTAGAACAGGCAATCTTCCTAACTAGGAACTAATATCTACTGAACAAAACATAGTAGCACTTGTAAATATTTTAAAATATTTGAAATGGTTATATTAATGACTTACTACTATGTTATTTGTAATGTAATAATTTATTTATTTTTAAATGGTTCGTTTTAGCTTTTGATCAATCTGTTATCAGCTGACCTTGAAGTAACCATAACCCAACCTAAGAGTCTTAAAAATAATAATTTTAATGAAACCATAAAATGCAGGAATTTATTCATTTCACACCATCATCCCCAGTTTAAATATTTAAAAGAATGTATTAACTTGAGTGACCAATCAAAAATAATAATCTTTATTCATGTGTTATTATTTTCCGCAAAGCTAACAACACAAGCTAAACTAGCGACAACTCGTCCTAATACAGCAATTATCGAAGTTTTCGTGGGTTTTCAAAGTCTATGTATGAAAAAAACTCGAGAATAATGTTTCGAGCATTACTTTTTATAGGTTTTCACATTTGTTTCTCTGCATATCATAAAAACAAAACAATGAAGCTTAAAAAAAGCCAGTTGAAGATATTTTGACAAACAGATGACCCAAAACATGGCGTCTTTAGTTCTACTTCTGTCCGCCAGGAAAGTTATCCCTGTCTGCATTTTATAGTCACATAATTAGAAATATATTTTCTATACGTAAAAATTGACACGCGATTTCTTAGCGTATTAACGCAATGACCGCGATCTTACGCCGTTTACAGCGATGTTGCATTTCACAGTTCGTGCATTACAAACACATGGTACACAAACAGTGCTCGCAGCGCTGAACAGACAATGCCAAGACGTAGAATCTATGCTGATTTGAAAGAAAACAAATGTCGCATAAATTTTACACGAGACTTTTTTTAGTTTTGATTCTCAGACAGGCCAATATAATGAATTATCTACTGAAGAAATAATTTTGATATTTGTAATTTTTTGATCAATTCCACCAGAAGTAAGGAAAAATTGAGCTTACTTCGGCCTGCATTACAGTTGCCCCATCCTATCTCTTCGGTGGTGCGTTATAATTGTGTATATGTGCTGCTTACAGTGGAGAAATTGAACGCGGTACTTGTACGTATGCACAGCGTAGAAATTGCAGAATGCAGAGAATGCGGGTTGTGGGTACCGACTTATGCCCAGACGTCTTCGGAAATCATATTAAATTAATATCATTTTTTAAGTGCAGGTGAGCATCACGCAAGTTGCACGAACGTGTGTCAGCGACGCCTGCCGGTCATCGTCAGACATCGTCAGACACCGTCGGTCATTTTCTTCAAACACGGCCGGACTCTTTAAGTCACTCTCAGATACAGTCGGACCCTCATAGCAATAATATACAGGAGAAAGCGCTTCTGTATTATCTGTAGTCAGTATTTATGGCTTTTGCCTGACTCGGCTAGACCTGGGCGTGGCTAGGACTGGGGCTAAGGTATTTATACATCCATTCGTAGCACATGCCGACATAATGTTTTTGTTTATTTGTATAACCACTTTTTTACAGTATTTATAAAAACATAGCATATAACCTTAAAAACCGTCGAGTTATGTCCAGTTTAGTCGCACCACAAAACGTAGTGGGCGAAGTCGCCGGAGGCGCAGAAGACGGAAAACATGCTTACATACCCAAAAGCGGTGTGATATTTTGCGAAATTTTTGTTGTCTCTTTCTTTCTCGTGGTGTACGACGTAAAAACCCGGTGAAAGTGATTTATCCCAAATTTGTATAGGTTGGGTAAAAAGAATTAGCTCTCTCTCCATTTGTTACTCCAAGGTGCGATCTTATCGGTCACATTCGGATACTGTCGGACACTGCCAGACACTGTCGGACACTGTCAGACACTGTCGGACACTGTCAGACACTGTCGGACACTGTCAGACACTGTCGGACACTGTCAGACACTGGCGGACACTGTCGAACACTGTCGGACACTGTCAGACACTGTCGGACACTGTCAGACACTGTCGGACACTGTCAGACACTGTCGGACTATCGGAGATCTCCGTTGTTACCTTCAATTCTTATCAAATGCGTCGTTAGTGAAAAGAGCGAGAGGTTACAATGGATCTATTAGCGGTATATCTTTATGGGCTGCCGAGGTGATATTCTATCTCATTTCTGTTCGAACGGCAGCCACATGGTGTGAAGAAACATCGAGTTTGAATGTCGTAGCGGGTTGATACTATTTTTTTTTAACACGAGTCAAACAAAGAGGAAAGTGTTTGCAGAAGGGTTAACAAAATACTAAAAATATACTTTAAATTTTATAGATACGAATGTAAAGTTTAATTTAAAAAAAAAAACGATTTAGAAGAAGAACTGCACTACACCTCCTAGCTAATACCGGAGCGGATAAAGACATTTTTTCCATTTTCAACAAACAATGACTAAATTACATCCTTATCCGAAGAGTTTTGTACCTATCTAATACTTTTATTTTTGTTTTAATAATAAATTGACGTATTCTTAAAAGCGTGAGAGAAAGAGGGGTTAAAAGTAAGAAACAAGCAATTAAATAGTCAACGCCAAATTACAATGTTGAATAAAGATTTATTGTCCGTGGAAATAAAGGTTGGCTACGGCACACTTTATTATAATAATAATATACGGGTGATATAAACATATATATTATATATTACTCGTTTTTTTTTATTCTCCTTTTTCATTTATTATTTATAATACGGCGTTCTCCGGGAGAACAGAGTTGTAAAATTTATAGCGTAGATTTTTTATAAGCCGTTATTATTTTGTAAGCGCAAACAGCCGTCATTGGGGGGAGAGAGGGAGACGGAGCATTATAAAATAAGATACACTTTGTGCGCTGTCCTCCACACTCCAAGGGAGCCGGCAACTGTGCAGCCCGCCAGTGGCGGATCGGGCTTTTTACGCGCTACGGGGCTAATATAAAATAACATTAATTTATAATATCGTGATTTTTTTGACCAACCGTTATCCTGACATCAAACAAACATAATAAAGGGACTACAATTATTTATGTGCATTTGACCTTGTATATTGACACGACGTTTTGCGATAACTTTAGGATGGTGACTTTAAAAGAGTACCTATTTTGTTATATTATCAGTCGTATCAGTGAATGTACCATAGGTTGAAAATAATCTATTTTTTTTTGTTAAATGAATCTTATATATTCGATTGTTTCACGTATTTGTTTAAAGAAACACAACATCTGCTAAAAATTCACGGTTTTTTTTACGTACACGTGTTCCTTTAGCAAAGCGCCCTTGAGGTGATATTTCACGTAAATGTCGCTATATAAATTAGTCAAGTATTATTATTACCTAAAACATTAAAATATAGTACAAAAAGATTTCTCGAGCAAGGATTTTAATGAAAAAAAAAAACTTTATAATTCAGTCGTTTTGACTTCAAAGAAATTTTTGAGTCTTTAAATTTCGCTCAACGTATTCAATGATACTCAGTTTATCTTTCGCCAACTCAAAAATTGTATTAAACAGTTAAAATAAAGAAATTAAGCAATCCTAATAGTATTTTGTTTACTGCGCAGCTTTGCCGAAGCTGTTCAAGAAGTAGACCGACATGCAATGGTGATCAGCATTATTTTCCAGCTGACCCCGCCTCTTACCATCATACGTTTCTATCAGTAGTCAGCCGCATTCTTTCGTTTGTCATACTCTACAGTAGTATCCCAAATATGCAAAAGTTTGTATATAGATCGTTTTTTTGTAATGTTTGTATAATTGAAATGTCTTATAATCGAAGTATAATTTTATTTACCGATTCTCATATACTTAACAATATTTACTGCTTGTATAGACAGTATAGGAAAAAGTAGCTTTTTTTTAAAGCAAAAGCGTGTTGTGTTTCCTGCAGAAAATAGATCATTGTGAAAAAACTATGAATATATTGACATTTATGTGTTTATGAACAAGAGCACCAACACACCCAAGCAAGAGTATTTTTCATACAATCATTAATTATGTTTATCTTGATTGGGAACGAGGAGAATAAAATTATTCTGCAACACAGTAGCAGCAACACTTTTTAAAAGTATTTAACTAATCAATAAATTTCCCACAGTTCTCACATACGTTATATAAAGATATTCGCACTGTACTCATTGTTGCTGGTGCTGCTTTAGGAAAAAACGTTCCTCTCTGGTACCCACATAAATATTTATACAATAACTTGGTAAAAAGGCCTAAGACTGGGAAACCGTTGCACATTATTTTATTTATAAAACGCGTTAATATTGTATGCGTTGTAATCACTTAACTATGTAACAAAAGAATACTTACAATTATGCACGTTGACTAAAAAAATATTGATATATTAATAGTTAACTTTTGCTTTTGCAATTTAAAACCTAGCAGTACTCAATAATAACATTTTTCAAAATTTAAAAAATCTTTTTTTCCGTAGAAAGCAATCACTTTGTTGGTTTGACATATTTTGTGAAAACAAAATGATAATAACTTCTTATGACTTGGTAGTGATGATTCTATTCTAGTCTATGTTGGAATCAAATACCATCTTAGATGTTTAAATAACCACGTTATTTCAGAATTCGTCAATCATCTTATTGAAAAAGATCATACCTTCAATAAAAGCACCCGTGCTCATATTTTTCACAAAATGGTCGTGGCAAACAGATTTAATAACTTCGGAGCACTAAAAATAAAGAGATTTATTTCTTTAAATCAATAGTCATATTCTTAATAATCAGGTGAATTTAACAAGTGGTTCAATATAACGTATATTTCCTGTACTCATAAAAGTTCTCATTATTCTTTAATCACCTTCTCAGTTGACGTTTTGCCTCTTTCATTTCATATTTTCTGTCTCGTTCTCTCTGTTCCTTTGTTATAATTTTGAGTGTTATTCGATTGTTTTCTCACTGTTCTCTTATTTTATTTTATATTATGTTATCTCTCTGTATGTATGATTATATACTATTACACACTATGTATTTGTTGTTAAGTTTAATTTTGTACCCTGATGATGCTTAGTCTAAGCGAAACCAGTCAGTCATAAAAGTTCAAATAAAATCTGTGGTCTTATACACATTATTTCATGTTCATTAAACATGTCAAACCACAAAGAGATTGCTTTCGACGAGAAAATATTATTAAATTTGATTACATTTGTATTATTAAAAATAAATATTTGTGTCGACAATTTGGATACAAAAAAACTGCACAGCTAAAGATAAAAATTACATTTCGAACTGAAAAGTTGAGATTATCTAGAATTTCCAGATGTAATTAGTTATTCAAAAGTTTCTGTCGCTTCGGAATAGCAAAAATAGTTTTCTTTCTTTGGTTAAATTTAAATTAAAAAATACGGTTTTTAACAAAAATGTGTCTTTTCCACCCCGGTCCTCCGTTCTAAGGCTACATAGTATATGATTTTTGTTATAATGTAAACATATATTTAGTTGTTACAAGTAAAAATAAACATGTTTTAAATGATATAATATATTAACATCAATTGTTAGGCAAAAATAAAATCATAAGAAATATGTATCTACATTAAAAAAAAGATTATTGACTCAAAAAATCACTAAAGATTTCAAAGGGAATAAAATATGGTAAATAGAACAATAAAAAAGAGCGTCCATACACACATATTCTTTTAATGTCTATCTTTGTCACACATTTGCTGGGAACGTACGTGTGTTTGTTGCTTGCCACATTTTGCGTAAATATTCAAAGACAATAATGTGTCTGAATGTTTGTAATGTCATTGTAATATAAAAATACTTTAAAAATGTCTGAAATAAAAATTTAAAAAAACATACCATAAGATGTGAAAAAATGTTTGTTTTTCCAACAAAGGTGTAACATAGAAGAGCAGTACATACCTGAAACAAAGAAAAACATACCATTAAAATTACATCAAAAATAATTCACCCGATAGTGAATAACGCACAAAAGTCCCAACCGTCTGCAGTTAGTGAGACTATGGCAAACCCAATTGGGGTATGTTATGGGGTTGTAGGTAGAAGGGAGGGGAAGGAGATGTGTAAGAGGAAGGTTGAGAAGTACCTGACTATTTAGCTCTGGGTCACCAAGCACGGTTAAAGCCATTTCAAGCAACGTTTCGATTATGAATGGTGGTCTTTGACCAGGGCTACACTTGGAGTATCTACCACTCTGGAAACGTGCCGTAAATATACTATGTATTATTTCATATCAATTGAATCCGCGACCTCTGGATTCGTATAGAGTATTAACCACTAGACCACGGAGGCCGTTGAAAGTTGCTAAGCACAGCTAGAGCAAACATTTTGATTCAGAATGGCAGTCCCTCACTTGGGCGATATTTAGATAGTATCTACTACGAAAGGCTGTTTGAAATGACTTTGACTGTGTCCGGTGACCAAATCTGTATAGCCAGGTACTTGGCGACATACTACAATTGGCGATATCATATTCTTACTGGCTCTGGACAGTTGGGGGACTTTTGTGCAATATTCATATTAAAAAAATATACAATTACACTTCGATGGGAATGGAGCCCGCAGTTGCCGGACCCCAATTAATGCCAGTTCACCGATATGCCACCTTGTGGGCTGTATCGTAAAACGCTATAAAAAATCTATTAAAAATCTGTTTTCGGTGGCTGAAGATTAAAAGATTCCCCTGCCTTTTGTGCGAACTCTAGAAATAAAATTGTACACCGTAGGAGAGAAGAAATGTGTAATAATCTTATAATAAGCGGGTAAGAAAAGTTTGTTCTAATTAATGCGTAATAAATATATGAAATGGTGAGCAGAAAAGTGGGGCAACCCACACCAAGCTAAGGTAATAATTAATTTATGTATGCAGAGGTATGCAGAGCATGTGATGTCATGTTCTGACCAAGTAGATCGTCGTCAGTGGGGGTTAATAAAACACCTCCAATTAAAAACAACTGGGAGACGGTGGGTGACGATGACCCTTACCGACTCCAATAATTTCCACTGTATTTTAGTATCATCAACTTTGACCATGGATGAAATATTTGCTTCAATCTTGATCCTACACCAATAAATAAGTAGAGATTGGTCACATCTTTAATTTTAAAATAAAACAATTACTTCGTATTGCACTTTAATTTATACTAATGGTTTCACTACCGGTTTCGCTACCACCATAGTTTCAACAAATTTAATGTTGAACCCATTGTTAATCATTTTACTTTTTTTAACTTTTACAAGGAAACACATTCAGGTGTAATGTCTTGGAATGCAGCGAATCAAGGTTATCGGTGACAAACAATTTATTTTAAATGGTCAAATGATTATGATGATGAAATGATTCCACAAATATAGTCTTATTTCCTCGGTGCAATTTCATATTATATTCTAATTTCTTTACGGAAAAATAGTCGAATGACACTACTAAAAAAACATAATTGAAAATATTCGATCTTGTTTTTTTTTATAGTGAATGCCGCACAAGATTCCCAACTGTTCCCAACCAACTGGAGCCAGTGAGACTATTGCATCCTCAATTGGGAAATTTTGTGAGGCTGAAGAGAGTGAGGAAGGGAACGTGAAGTGAACGAGGAAGGGGTTGGAGGGTGAACTTAATTACGGAGCAATATATTATTCAGCTTTTTTTGATCTGTGACCAAAATGTATGTATTTTTTCCACAGTATATTAGTATCTACCTTTTTCAATGTATAAAAAAATAATGCAAATAAAATAAGACGAAAGAAAAAAAACAGTTAAAACATCACATATAAGGAAAAAAATGTAACAAAAATAAAATAAGTCATATCAATTGGTAAAAATGTCCCAGCAACAATCAATATCTTTAATTTATTAAGTGACGAATGAAAGATGTCTATTATACATGCATAATTATTTTCATGCATTAGTAATCTGGGCAATGAAGATTACCTACACTTGGTAGAAAAATATCCTGATTTCTAGTATTGTTTAGAGAAATAGAAAAGCCACCATTCAGTATTGAAACGTTGCTTGAATGGCGTCAGCCGTGTTTGGTGACCAAATCTGAGTAGCCAGGTACTTCCCAACCTTCCTCTTCCCCATCTCTATTCCTACCCCACCACCTTCAGCCTCGTTACACACCCCAGTTGGGAATGCCAGCCCCACTGGCTCAAAATTTATAATTGCAATCAATTCTGGACAATCACATGCACCGTTAAAATTTATGTACAGAAATACCGAGTCATTGAAAATACTTCTGCCTGGTAATTTATTATTTAGCAAATAATCATAGTTTAACGAATTTCCTAGAATACCCATTTTGCAGTAGTTAATTTTTAACGTGTAATGAATGCACAGGTGTCGCAACGTTGCGCCGAGACACAAAGTATTGTTGAGTCAATAATTAGGTGCAGTCAGGTGCAGTGCGTGCAAAGCGGGCGCGGTGCACGAGCGAGTGTTGGCTGCATTCGTGGTGCATTTTTTGCGCGTTCGGAGTTTCGGGCAGGCGACCGCACCACGCACGCCGAGCGGTTCCCCTACTTAACGCCTTGTGTTAAAAGAAATCCGTCTGTGCCAGCGCTCCTCAAATTAACACTAATTAGTATATATATATATATATATATATATATATATATATATATATATATATATATATATATATATACATATATATATATATATATATACCACCCACTGCAAAAGAGATTTTTTAAACACTTTTTTTCAAAAGCATTTATATTGATTATTGAAATAACATCAATAATTTTCAACGTAAATATGAAACAGAAAAAATAACGGTCGCGACCGAGACACGAAACCGGAACCTCTACTCTATCCGGGAGTAACGCTCCTGCCAATTTAGCCACCGAGAAGAAGAAGTAAGAAACCGGTATCTTTAACCGATATCATTCTTCATTCGAACATTATTTAAGCTTCGACATGAAGCACTCACTTTGTGGTAAGACATAATTAAATTTGAAATAAAAGTAGCCCAGCTTAACATCACTTTGTTGAGTAAATACCGACCGGTTTCGACTCTACCTGAACCTTCTTCGAGGTTTAATAAATAAGTACATATTTATTCAACCCTAAAGAAGGTTCAGGTAGAGCCGAAACCGGTTGGTGTATGTGTCCAGTAAAGTGGTGTAAAAAAAAGATACTTTTATTTCAAATTGAAAATTATTTATTTATTTTTTCGATTTATCTTCCGATATGGCTGACATCTTTGTATGGTATACAAAGCTTTACCCGAGCACATATTATACTATACCTAGATAGTGTCATGGATTAACCATATATTATTATCTATGGTCTCGGTCCCACTACTAGACAGCAGCGTAACTAACACGAGTAGATGTGGTATAAGTCATAGAAACACATTGCAAAACCCACATTAAATTGATGCACAGGTATTTGCAGTTTGCAAACACATCGTCAGAACGGGTTAAAATCGCAGGCAGAAAGCTTTGTGCAAGTTTCACGTAGTCGTATGAGAGCTTTTGGCCCAGTCAAAGTTTTGATAATTTACACAAAGCGGTCGAATTTATTCTCCTTTTATTGTTTAACGGAGACATTTTCAGATGCACACCGGAATTTGTATGGGTACATATTTTTAAAAACGTATCTTTACGAAAAAAAATGCTGTAGGGAGTTGTTTAAGAAAATAAAGGAACTTTCACCGTTTAAAGTTTGAGAAGTGATTGTTCGCGCCGCCTGTAGCCAGCCTACTCCGAGGTATTATTATAAGAAACCCGGCCGTACGTAGGGGTTATACAATATAACTACGTTTTTATTTTTATAATAGTTATTACAACGCCGGTCGTGGCGTAGGGCGGGCGGGCGGGGGGGGAGGAGGGCGCACCAAATCGGGCAATAAAAATGATCATAATACTTATAATAAGAAACGAAATAAAAGCTAGGTACTTGTGTAGGTGCGTAATAGCGGGTACACGTGTATTGTGTGTCGGCTGTATAACTACATTTCCACTGTGTTGGTATCACGTGATTATCCAATATTTTGTAGATACATTTGAGTGAAATGAAATATCGTTTTTATTATTATAGTTCCTGGACTGTTTGGAGCCAGTAGATCTACGGCATCCCTCTTATTTGGGTGATTTGGTAGGCTTAACGGAATACCGATGCGTTGTTATTAAAAACTGATGTTAAAATCTGTTGAAATAAATGCTACACTAGCCTTATATTTCCTACAATATGCCTCAAACTTAAAATGTTTGTCAGATACATTGCGACAAATCACTACTCTGCTTACATCGCGACCATCGAAGGGTTAATGAAGTGAAAAATGAAAAAAAATGAAAGTACTAGCACGTTAGCTGTCTTTAATATTATTTCATTTTCTTTGCTTTAACATTTTTTCATTGTTAGATTTTTTACACCCTTAGCTTTTAGTAAATTGTTTTACTTTGTGTTATCTGTTGATATACACTTGCATTGTTATCTGAACCAATATCTCAAATTTCTTTATCATGATTTATGATAACGATCATGATTTAAGATAGTTGTAATCTGCATAAATAACTGTTATATATTATTTTCTCGTTGTTATTTTAGGTTAGGTAATTTAGTGAGAAGCGCACTTGAGGTGAACTATCACAAAACTGCACTATGTAAATTCACTGTTTTTATTAATATTTTTATCAAAAAGGAGAGTGAGGTTCTACGTGCTTGGCTATTCAGATCTGGTCTCTTAACAGGGAAGTAATGAGAGTGTGTTCCACTATGTAAACTGTTGCGATTCTATTATTCATTCATTTTAAGTGGTACCTACTAAAAATAAAAGGTTGTTTTCAAAGGAATGCGATAAAGTTTTTGACTGTCTCCGTTAGAGTATGCAGTGGGGTAATTATTATTTAAATCTCGCCTATCACAATCTTCATATTTGCACAGTGGCGTGTCGATGGCAGTTTACCCCCGAAAGCTAAAATTAAATTTATTGAAGTTAGAATTAAATTTAAAGCATTATTGCCATTTTTTGAATATTTAAATAATATCAATAATCAACAATACAAATACTATTATACTTGATTTCATTTCGTGTTCCTAGCAAGACGGTTACAAGACAGTACCTACCGTACTATTGTAGCAATTCTGCTTCAATCTCACAATTCAACACGCCTATGCGACGAATGTTGCATCTGGAAAACATATACTCCGATGTCGCTGATATATTTAACACGTCAATATCAAACTATAAATTTAATTTAGTACAGTTGTTGTCATCTGGTAGAGCTAAACTAATAGTTGGACCCGTTACTTAATATTTTTTTTTTCTTTTCTTTTACAACATTTTTGAACCTGTTATTTATTAAATATTATTGGCTATTCTTCTATCTGCTATTCAATGCTCTTTTTTTTTTTTTTAACACAATTTTTTGCACTAATGAGGTTACTTTTTTTTTTTTTTTTTTAAATATGTTAACATGTATGTAAAAGCCTATAACGGGCGTTAATAAAAAAAATATGAAACACAAAAAGTCGGTTTCTAATGAGGTTCCAATGGCTGAATTGGTTGAAGCGTTACTCCCGGATAGAATAGAGGATCCGAGTTCGAGTCTCGGTTGTGACCATTGTCTTTTTATTTTCTAGCTTTTTTCTGTTTCATATTTGTGTTGTTGATCATTGATATTATTTAATTTTTAAAATTATTATTCGAAAAATGATAGCTGTGGTGTTATTTTCGTTTACTAGTTCGAATGTGGTATTAACTGGACGAAAAGGATGTAAAATTTCCACCACTGTCGCTTATTCTCACAATTAGAACTTTTCAAATAAAACCTCTATTTGTGTGTACTTCACTTTATTTAGATTATACAAACATTGATGTTTTCTTTTGCTTGATAATAACAAATTAAAATGTAACCGATTGTTTGGATTACATAAGATATTCAGTAAATTTGTTATGGTGAACATTATTCGTTTAGAGATCAGGTATATCCGGTATATTCCAATTTTTTTGCCTTGGCATTGACTTCATAGGTAGACTTACCTATTTTTTATTAAAAGTGTAAAAATATTTCTGGTTAAACCACTCTCCAAGGTAATCCAATTTTGGAAATTCGTAAATATCACATTATTTGATCTAAAAAAAATTACAAAAAATATCAACATAAATCTTATCAACTGACCCAGCGGTGGACATGATGAATGCTGAACCCGTATTGAAATGTGGGTTATTCGGTTACGCTGGTGTTAGCAAACTTCGATAGTAAAAGATGTCTGAGTGAGACAAAGGTTTTATATTGACTTTTAATAAATTAGGTATTTGAATCATCCCGGTTAAGCCGCTCCAAGCTTAAACCGAACCCGGTTAAGCTGAACCCAGTTAAGGCTCAGCACTCAAGATGACGTTAAACGATATTTTGTAGCATGCCCATAGAAGCAATACTACTAATGATTTATCTGCAAATTTCTATAGGTAGTAAGAAAAATGTCTGAGGTTTTTAGTGAAGACAATGTTTTAACCTTGAAGGAACAATATATGGAGGGATAGCTAATTTGTTTTACCCAACCCATCCAAAATTGTAATAAATCACTGTTTCCGTGTTTTTACATCGTACACCATGAGGAGAGAAAGAGACAACAAATTTCTTGGACGGCTTCTAAATACTGTCGTAATGATCTTAAGCTGGTTATTTTCGCTGGTTAACGGCGGGACTCCGCCCACATTTTTTATTTTGCCACTAAACTTGACACAACTAAACGGTTTTTAGGGTTAGATGCTATATTTTTTGTTGATAAAAATACTGTGAAAAAAGTGGCTATACAGGAATACACAAAAACATTATGTCGATATGTGATATGAATGGATGTATAAATACCCTAGCCTTAGTCTTAGCCACGCCCATTTCCACCGAGTCATGTTAAAATCATCAAAAACAAGTCCAAAACTGACTTCACTGGCTTTGGCTTGGGCTACCTCTTGTATACTCTAAGGTTTTAACTGATATCTTTTATTCTATGACAAACATACTAAAATGTCAGAGAAAAGTGCAGTTTTGAAACCAGCAAATGCGTTTTTGAACGTTTTACTTGATATCCCAGTATGCATTTCATAAAGAATTTAAAAAATTACTGCTTGAGATTGTATTCACTGGAAACCTTAGACATTTTTTTACTACCCGTATAGAATTACCAGATAAATGATTTGTAGTTTTACTTGTACTAGAAAATCAAAAGAATGTATTTTTAAGTGCTGACCCTTAAGTAGAACCTCGTTAAGCCAAAGCCGGTGAATTAAGAGTCTACTGTATGCATAATTCCCATTTATTTATACCTATTGTTTAACCTGTTATTTTTAGAAATATAAATATATCCAAGTGTTTGGCCTGGAAAGCCAGGTGTGACACGATTTGCCCAGCCCTGGCCAAGTGCGACCACAATGTAATATCGCGCATATCAGATCATGATTTTAATCGACTTTTAATAACTTTTATGTTGACGAGGGGTTATTAATTGTGCGTTTTATAATATTATGTACACCTTCCTGTCTTGGCTGCTGCTTATAAACGTAAAACATGGTCAGATACGTAGTTGTTTTTTGATGTTGTCGATGAAGAATAATTATTTTGAAATAAATTTTAAATAAGCATGTATACATCGTCACCGGAAAGGCAAAAGGGCTGAAGCGCCATTTTGGGAAGTTAACACCAGAACACTTTAAAGTTTTTTGTTTGTTTTACAACTAAATTCATAGGTCTTCAGTACCTCGTTGGATTTTGAAAAATAAACAGGTCATTCAATGAACTGAGCTACCTGAAGCGACTAAAAAGCAAAAAAAAACCCCTTGACATTGTGTCGCTTAAGTCAAGCCTTCTCCCAAATGGTATATACATTTTGGGTGGCTGTAGGGCCACAAAAGTTTTCAGAATCAAACGAGAGTTGTATCATTCGATGCAACAACAAAAAGCTGATCAAAACTGCATATTTAAATCATTTTTTGACCAAATTGTAGCTTAAGCCCTTTTGCCTTTCCAGCGAAGACATATATGACAAAAAAATAAAAATGTGGTTATTATCTTAATTACCTAGGTTTTATTTATTTGTTTGACCAAGATCTAAAAAAAAACAGTTATTCACCTGATACGTATATTTCTATCGTATCCACTGTCATAAATTATATGATTTAGTGCCATGTAATTTTACCTACTGCCGATTTATCTCATTTGAAAAAGTGAATGTATGAAAAGAGTTTTACGGACATTGTCTTTTGTATCATCTAGCATTGTGTGACAAATGTCAAGATATTTTAAATTATTCTACTTGCACTCACTGTCAGCTACCTCATAACAGGTTTTAATGACCTAGTGAGGTAGGTAATGTGAGAAACAAAAATAATATTAAAAATAAAAATAATTTATGAGATGAATGATAGTTGTGCATAAAAATATAATAAAGTAAGCTAAATAAAACGTGTAGTTAAATGCTTATTGTAAAAAAATACACTGGAAGCATTTATCTACACCCCACAACAAGATTTAGACCTAAAGTCAAAGCTCGTCTTTTCAGAAAATCAAAAATATTTGGACAATTTGTAGAACGCCGTTTTTGTGAAAAACGACTTGTAGGGCGCTGTTCCGTAATGCATCAATGGCTTAAAGTAACAATATATGGAGAAAAAGCTAACTATTTTTACCCAACCTATACAGATTGGAAATAAATCACTCTCTCCGGGTTTTTACGTCGTACACTATGAGAAAGAAAGAGACAACAAATTTTCCCGAACTATCACACCGCTTTAAAGTATTGTTAGAATGTTCTTCGTGTCCCGTGTTTCCGTTGACTCCGCCCACACGTTATTATACGCGAAACAGATTAACTCAACGGTTTATTAGGTTACATGTTATTTATATATTTTTAACAATACTGTGAAAAAGTGGTTATACGAATGAACAAAAACATTATGTCGACATGTGCTATGAATGGATGTATAAATACTCTAGCCCTAGTCCTACCCACGCCCAGGTCTAGTCGAGTCCGGCAATTCTCATAAAAACCGACTACAGCAGCGCTCTCTCTTGTATATTATTTCTCTGAAATCAATGGATAGCAGAAGAAAC
>JAGWCC010001686.1:0-16014 GCA_022651775.1 Drusus annulatus | reverse complement strand
ACAAAACCTGTTCTGAGGTATGTGACAGTGAGTACAAGTAGAATAATTTTTTTTAAATTATGATATTTGTCACACAATGTTCTAGCTTGTCATGGAATGAGTGAACAATTTCAAGTGCTATTTTAGGAGGACTTCAATTTCCTTGCGGTCCTTACTCATTAGCCGTTTAGTAATGTTTTGACTAAAGGAATACATATTGGTGATGACTACAGTCTGTGGTGGGAGTTTGTTGTAAGTGTGAGGCGCAATGTACATATGGTGTCTTTGTGCAAAAGCTGTATTGTGTTTAGGTACTAAAAGTCTTTCTTGTTGTTTGGCCCTTGTGTTTTTATTATGTGTGATATACATTAAAGATTTTGGAGAAGGAGTTATTTCTAACACTATTTTAAGATATAACTGTCTGATATTGAGGATTTCTAAAAGTTGAAAGAGTGACGTTGTTGGGTGCCTGAAGGGCTTTCTAAATATAATTCGTAAAATGACTTGTATTTTTATAAGAGGACCTAGCAAGGTAATAGCAATTCCCCCCCAACCAGCTATTCCATATCCTATATGGCTTTGACACAAGGCAAAGTATACACTACCCAACTGCTTCAGTTCAAGTACATTCCTTAGTATTTTAAAACAGTAAATATATTTTTTAACACGTTCCGTTAAAATTTCTATGTGCGATTCCCAACGAAGCTTACCGTCAAATTTTATGCCTAGATACTTGATAGTATGTGCATGTTTGATTGCTTCTCAGTTGCAATGGTCTATATATGTATGTTCTAATCTAATTGTTTGTTGATTTGCTGTTAATTTTCCCAAACAAAAAAAAAATTAAAAAAACATAATACGATAAAATTCACAACAGATTTTTCTGTCACACTTTGAGAAAGTTGGCCAGGGCCTTCCCCTTTCCCCCCGTATTTTCCATGTGTTCCGGTTTCCTCCGCTTATCTATCGGTTCCCTGAAATAAATACTCTGAAATAATTTACTGTGGCCCGCCCCCGCGCTCTGCGAACCCCACTAATAATTCACAGCCACAGTTCCTTTGTTCGCGGTTGTATTTAGTACTCGTAGTTTTCACTTGTAAACAAATAGTTGTACTGCTTTATTAGTTTAGTTCTATTCAGGATGAATTCGTCTCCTCAAAACTTGCTCTAAATATTAGAATGTAAAAAATGTTTTAAAATCGACCACAGATTTTAATTTTTTTTTTATTTTTATGACCGTTCGGTTTCGCTTAGCCTAAGCATCATCAGAGTACAAAATTAAACTCAACAAAAACACAAAGTGTGCGGCTATATACATACCTACAGAGGGAGAGGTAGAAGTTTCCCTCTTATCAACAATCAAATTTAATACAAATCCAATAATATTTCCACATTCCTTTCCAAAAAAGTCGACTGTATAACATCCACTGTAGTGGCAAGATTAACGAACATGGTATGATCAATGAAATTGATATATTCTCCAACTCACCTTTAAAGATTAATCAAGTATTAAATAGCATTTTTACCTAAAACAAAAAAAGGTACAATTTTTCTTTTTAAATACGGTTATTTTCCTTATTTTGCTATTATTTTAATTTAATAGTGTAATACAGTGTATTTTTAATTGCATGATGAACATTTTAGGAATGGATTGATGACTTACCTTCTATTGTATATCTATCAGTGTAATGTTATCACCTTAGAGAAAATAGAGTGGTACCTATCCAAGGCAGTGTAGTCAGTTTTTTATGATTTTTGCCAGACTCGGCAGACCTGGGCGTGGCTAGGACCAAGGTTAGGGTACTTATACATCTATTCATAGCACATGTCGGCATAATGCTTTTGTTTATTCGTATAACCACTTTTTCACAGTATTGTTATCAACAAAAATATAGCATATAACCTAAAAACCCGTTTAGTTGTGTCGAGTTTAGTCGCATATGAAAACTTGTGGGCGGAGTCCCCGGAGACGTGGGAGACCAAGATCTTCCTTACAGTACATAAAAGCGGTGTGTTCTTTTTGTGGTCTCTTTCTCTCTCGTGGTGTACGGCGTAAAAACCCGGAGAAAGTTATTTATCGCAAGTTTGTAAAGGTTGGGTAAAAATAATTAACTATCCCTCCATACATTGTTACTCCAAGGTTATCACTCTGTTAAATGTTTTAAATAAATAAATAAACACCATATTTAAAAAAATTAGAGAACAGTGAGAAAAAACTCTATTATTATGTTATGAGATTTCGGGGAATTCAACTCATTCCACTGACCCTACAAGTGGCACGGAGACAATATCAGTCTGAATTCATCAACGAGTCTGTTTTCTTCGTAAAGAGCAAAGTGTTATGTGCCTCTTTTTACTTGAATTTTTCCCAGCCTTTTCTAGCTGGGGCAGGTGGTAGGTATTGAGGGTGGCGCGGCTTTGGTATGAAATATGTTCTGTCTATCACGCAGGATGACAGGACACGTTTCTGGATGTTTTTACCAACAGATGCCCTAAATATGGAAGATAAAAATACATTAATAATCATTAAATCATATGTATTCGAAAAACTGACGAGAAAATGGGGTTAATACTCCGACTAGGATATGAACTCGAGACCTTTCACTAACCAAGTGAAAGTTACCTTAGATGATTTTTCACACAAACGATGATGCTATATAAATTATTCGAGAATTATATAAATATTTTGTTTGCAAACTAGTGCAGACTCGTGAAAAATCACGGAATATTATAATTGTAGGATTTTTGAAGTTGAATGTCTGTACCCCTCTTCCCATTTTTTAAAATTAAATTTAAATTAAGTGAAATTTAATTTTTAAAATAAATAAGTTTTAAAAAAATCGTGGTTGAGAATCGAGCCTTGTGCATGAAAAACAGCAATGCTGACCATTGCACCCCCATAAGAACGGTGGCATACATTCATTATACCATGTGTACTGAAAATAATTATTTTGTATTTTTAAATTTTGAATGTTACGTGCTCACATCACAACTGAAATTATGCTGTTTTATTTATTTATCACATGATATCGACACTAATGCCAGTTATAAATGTCCAAGTTCTGAATTTTCCTACTACATTCTACTCTCCTCTATTCCGTTTTATTCTCCACCTCACATGATAATATCGTCGGTCGAAAGGCAAAAGGGCTGGGAAGCTTACACCAGAGCACTTTAAAGTTTTTTTGGATCACAATAAAATTCATTCAATTCAAGTCTTCAGTATATGGATGGATTTTGAAAAAAAAGTTAACCCAATGCTCTCACTGAGTTACCTAAAGCGACAAAAAGCTAAAAAACTCCCAAACTTGTGTCGCTTGAGTTAAGCTTTCTCTAAGATTTTAAATATATTTAAGGTTTCCGAAGGGCCACACAAGTCTACAGAATTGAGCGAGAGTCAAAGCGTTCGATGCAGAGTGGTAGATACTTTACTCGTATGTATCGCCCTGGTGAAAGCCCACCATTCAGAATTGAAACGTTGCTTGAAATGGCTTTGGCCGTGATTGGTGACCAGATCTGAATAGCAAGGTTTTTATCAACCTTCCTCTTCCTCATCTCCTTCCCCTCGCCACTACCTTCAGCCTAACAACATACCCCAATTGGGGATGCCATAGTCTTACTGGCTCTGGACGGTTGGGAGCAGTTGGGACTTTCAAATGTCGCAAAAGCCCTTTTGCCTTTCCAGCGACGATATGTTGAGCACTATCGGTGCCATGGTTACATTTCTTCGGATAGGACACTTTAGTGGTCATCATCAAAAATATTATTCTTGTGTGTTTAGTCAATGTGGTACTTTACACAGTTTGTTACAGCGGAACAGCGTGTAAGTTTCTCTGTGAATGATGAAAAAATGCATCAATCTGATGAAAGCAAAGAGTGCTAGAGATGAACACAACAAAAGTGGGTATTGTGAAAATAAATAAAGAGGGATAACTGTAGACAAACCACTACATGGAAACTTACATGGCCGTTGAGTAAAATGGACTTGGCTCAGCCAATAACTCCAGCAGACTATCGACTAGCGGTGCCCGTGCCTGAAGAATGCGGCCGGAGAGCACCTCGAGCACGGTCTGGCAAGTTTAATGATTCTTCGCAAAGTTCCCCAACTTCCCCGCTATTAGAGTGGAACTGTGGAACGGAGGCGGCGCGCGGCGCAATGAAAACTTATGCCAAATGATAAAATGGTTATAAATGTCAGATTTCTGTTTTATGGCCACGTACTCTCTGCTTTCCTCGTAACGCATCGACATAATAGCGGTAAAGACACAAAAGTAAGAAGCGATTTTTAAAGGTAACCCTAAAATCATTAAAATAAGTAAAAATAATAATATTTGGATGATTTGGATAGCGCCGTTTTTGCGAAAAATCCCCTCAAGGGCGCTGTACAGATCTTATTTTCCATTTGATTAAAAAAATTTCGAAGAGAAGATATACCGGAACATACAAATCTGGCAGGTCCTCTCAGATAGAAACACTTACCTAAAGTTATTTAAAAAAAAAAAACTATTTTTTTATTTGTAAATAATATCTTTACAGCCCGGCTTTGCCAGAGATTTTTATTTCAACCTTTTTTCAATATTATTTTCCATTGAAAAATACATATCGACTGTGTTTAGGTCCAAGGCGTTATTTCACATTTATTCCATTAATTTAGAATTGGCCCGGTAGGCCAGCAAAGCGATCATAATTGATTTAAAAATGAGTTTGAGGTGATGGTTTCTGGGTATGCTGCTTATGATTAGATAGTTATTTAACAGATTTCTAAAAGGATTAACAATACTTTTAAGTGCTCAAGTCAAATTTGACTTAGGCCCTTAATACAAACCCAAGGATATAACACTAGAGAGGCAGATCATCCGTTCCGGCGTATGATTTTCTGTTCGAAGGGTGACTCGCGACATTTTCCACAAAACGTTATCACTTAGATTGGTTTTCATTGTTTTTATACTTTCGGGGAAATTTTGCTACGCGGATCTACGCTCTCGCCTACGCACATACGTAAGTTCATTTCATTCAATATTTATATTCGTATGGCCGTAGTTCAGCCCGAAAACATAATTCGATTTATTTTTTGCATCAATTCCACACATGAGGTCTCCAGAGAAATAATTTTCCACGGGCTCTATGTCACCTTTGGGAATCTTGTATGGAGGATCATTTTGGGGAAAGGTAGGAGTGAACCTGGGTCTTCAAGAGACCCATGTTGTAGTCAATGGCGGCTCACGACTTTGTGAGTGTAAAATATTTTTTCGTATGGAAATTTTTCAGGATTTTTCGGTTTTTCAAGACTGCTGACAAATCTTCATACAAAAAAAATAATTAAAAAATAAATATCGTTTTCGGCTATAACAACATCAATAACGAAGTATTTTCAATCTTAGCACTCTAATTCACGAGCCACCACAGGTTGTAGCAAAGAGAAAAGACAGAGGCTGACAAATCGTTGAACAGCCAAACTGTTGAATACAATAACGAGACATAAAACGACCCATTCTCATGTGTCGAAATTCAACCATGTGCAAATGTTGGGCGCACGTGTCACGAATTTTCCGACTGCACACTGGAACCAAAGGGATGAATGACGAAAGTTCTTCGGGGCATCTTCTATTATAATACCGGTAGAACAAGGACAACATTCACAATCCTTTGTTATCCTTTTAGTACCATTTTGTACAACGTTCTGGGAAAATAATCAATTGCTAAGTTAAATAAATAAAAATATATTATTTAACTTTGTGGTTTGACATATTTAAAGAAATGAAAAATCACTTTGTATAAGACTAAAGACATTATTTTAATTTTTATGACCGACCGGTTTCGCTTAGTCTTAGCATCATCAAGGTACGAAATTATTATTATTTATTTATTTTAGTTTAATTTTGTACCCTGATGATAATTAGACTAAACAAAACCGGTCATAAAAAAATAAATAATAATATCTGTATTCTTATACAAAGTTATTTATTTCATTTATTTAAATAAATAAAGCTTTGTTCATTGGTTTTATTATTTATACCGACAGACGCAAATATATTTTGCATAATCACGTATTGAAACTCGAAGTGTTTTTTTACGTGCAAGACAACCATTTTTCTAGTTGCACCCTTTTTCCGGCGCGCGAACGTCGTCTCCAATAGAATAATTGAATAAAATGTCAATTATGTGTCTTATTTTTCCAACTCAAACTAATGTCGCTGCCGCCATCTCTGGCACTCTCCCAACGGCGGCGGCCAATATCCACCGTGGATACGCCAACCTACTACGGGAGGCACCGACGGCCCGAGAGGAATTCGTAGGCGGAATGGCCAATAAAGGGTCTAAATACGTTTTCAGCGTTATCGGATGCGAGTGGAAATATGCTTGAAAAAAGTTTTAATCTAAACAGACATGCCGCTTTTTATAACGTGGACCTGTTGGCGGCCACTTGGACAAACCGATGCATTTCAGGCTTTACCAAAGATGAACAAGAGTCTCAACTGCTACCAACCGTGTGGATCCAACGTGACTATGGCATCCCCGACTGGGTATGTTGTTTGGGGAAGGAGGCGGAGAAGAGGAAGGTTGAGACGTATTTTTCCATTCAGATCTGGTAACCAAACACTCTTGCCAACTAGCGACAAAGAGTCACACATTTGTCACATATTGTTTACAATACTAACGATGCATCCCTATTCACAAAATACTAACGCTCCTGCACGATGAACTCACTGTGTCTTTTTAACGAGTTTTTTTTCATGGTGAATACTGCTGAATAGTCCCAATTGCTACCAACCGTTTAGAGCCAGTGTGACTGTGGCGTCCCGAATCGAGGTATGTTGTGAAGCTGAAAGTATTGGGAAAGGGAAAGGGATGGGGAAGAAAAAGGTTGGGAGGTACATGCCCACTCAGATCTAGTCACCAAACATGCTTAAAGCCATTCAAAGCAACGTTTCGATTCAGGAAAGTGGTCTTTCAGCAAGGCGATATGAGAGACTCTACTACTCTGGTAATTAGATCAAGCAGTTATTTTTTTTCGAAGCGTGGGCCAAAAGGAAAAATGAAGTGCAACAAGACTTCAATAGATTTCTTTCTGAAGTGGGAAAAACTTTCAAACGGCGAGCTCTGGCTTCATGAAATTCGCACCCCTTTTCCACTGTGAAATTTCTAGATCAACGCAACTTTTTTCAGCTATTTACATCATTTTCATCACTAGCCGTGGAAATTTTAAATATCCGTCAACTTAAAAAACAACAACATAATTTATTTTGCGTATTTCAATTTTTTTCTGCTATTGTTATCGGTTTAGATAAACATTTCTTAAAAGTGTTTAAATCCCCGCAGAGATGCGGGGTATTAAATCAAGTATACTCAAAAGTAAACCATTCTTGGAAAACTTTGCTTTTTCAGTATTCCTTATCAAAGTGTTTCTATTTTAAAGATACACATCCCTGTCAATTTTCAACTATCGCCATTGCATACGATTCGAGCGTTTTCTTTAGAGCTTCTCTTTTCGTCGCCAAAGTGGGTAAATAAAACTGTATCGAAAAGAGATCGCTTTATGTTCTCGCACTGCAGCTTCACTGCCATCCTCGAGCAAGACGTCGATGATGACTTAGCTAATAACAATAACAACGGGCCCATTATTTATTGCGAACAAGCGGGGAGTTCCCGGCGGCAGCCAATACGCCCCCGGCCCCCCTCCTCCCAACAACCCGCGAGCGAGACGCCAGTTCTGGATGGCTAGGCTCCCCCTGGAAGCGGTGACCACGCACTATTCCCAGAAAACTCCGTCTGGTCTGTTTGTGGATAACAATTTAACACGGAAAGTGAAACGCAAGCAAATCCCGAGTACGTAAAGCTGCTGAATTTTTTTTTTATTTTGGATCGGTTGTAAGTTGTTATAGTTTCTGACATGTTTGTTGATTTGGTTTAGCTTTTACATGAGGTGTTATGAATAGGCAGATGCCTCCCAACCTTCCTCTTTCCCGTCTCTTTCTTATCCCCACTACCTTCGACCTCACAACATACATCTTTTATATGAATTTGCCAAAAATTAAAAGACATTTAAATGAAATATTTATTTGTCACTAATGTATGGGAACTATTATTTAATTTTTGTATGATATTGATTTTTTAAAATGCTTTTCTTTTACTGTATTATTAAGTGTAGATCTTTTTTAAGACTGTTTTATTTGTTGTACTAAGGTTGTACTCATGCACTTACTTATATCAGAGGAACTAAATTGGCCAACAGTAAAACAGATGCTAACATCAAACACATTGATGTCATACTTAAAATGAAGAACAACTTGTTACAAAAATATTTTTCTGACAAAATTATCTACAATGTTGATATTCACAAATATAATACAAGGGCATGCAGAGAAATCAGACCACCAGAAAATAAAAAAAAGCCAACACACAAAATAGCCTACTATATAAAGGGATGAAATCTTATATTGCGCTGCCGGAAACCATCAAAATTATGCCTATCAATATCAATAAATCAAAAATAGCCTGTAAAAAAAATTAAAATGCATATAAATCAAATAAAAATTAGTATATGAGTTAAAATATTACAGAGTCAAAAAGAAAATTAAATAATTAGCTACTTGTAAACTTGATGTACAAAGTAACTAATATAAAATAAATAAATAAAATGTATTGTGTAAAAGCCCATCGAGGCGTTCTTAAATAAATATCATAATTGACATTATTTATTTACAAATAAATGCACTGATTTTCAAGCTAATACATTAATTACAAACGTTGATTGGTAAGTATCTACTCATTTCCTGCCTAAAATAATCTCCCAATTGATAAATTTCCTGCCTACAATAATAAACATCAGGTTTTCTGCTAAAAATAATTAATTTTATTTGTACTGGTTACCTACTGTTGTTTACTGCGAAAAGGTAAGAACTAAGCTGTTCTTCTGAACAAAAATAATAAACCAGAAATCATACTCTGCGTTACCGCGGTGTTTTTTTAAGCAATCCCAATAATACGTCATGACGTTCTTCGCGCGGTATCGATTTGTCCGATATTGATTTGAAGATGTCCCCGGTGTCTGTTGGGCGCCCCGACGCCCGGTGCTGGCTGCACGGTACCGCCGGCGATGTCGCCGAGTCGCGACTTCGGGGATAAAACAATAAAGTCTTGTTTATTGCTTCCCCGTCCATAATCTGCGAGGCGCCCCCGCTGGCTTTCTTTATTCCGAAGGCTTGTTAGTCGAAAGGCGACCCATCATAAATCCACTATAAGTTGATTCCTATTTGCATTTCTAGATCCGTCGCAGATAATACGGAGGTCCCATTTCTTTTCCGTGTTAGCTTCATGTTGTTTCGATCCCTAAACGTGTTATTTCGTTGTTTTCTTCACGTGATGTCGCTTTGTTTTGTTTTTGGGAAAGTTTTCTTGTTATTTTCCCTTCACTACTAAACTTTCGTTTGTGTTACGAATTCAATGGGACGTTTATCCATAAGAATTTTGTTGCGAAAACAAACTATTCTTAAAAACAAAGTTTTTAAATTTCACAATGGTGGAATTTTGAGATGTAGCAAAATTTTCCTCCGTACATTTTTTTTAAAGGAAAGACAAACATTCCCGGGTTATGAATAACCTGACTATATTTTAAAAACTCCTACTGCCATTATAAGAAGCGGCAGATGTTGTTTGTGCAATGATGGACGACTTACCCAGCAGAGCAATTGACGCACGATGCCCGGGTGGGAATCCGATGCGTTTGTACACTCAGTTACCGACCGGTCTGTTATACGAATAATTTAATGATGCATCGCTATTTAAAAAAAATACTAACGCTACTGCACGATGAACTCACTGTGTTTTAACGAGTTTTTTTTATGGTGAATATCGCACAAGAGTCCTAACTGCTTCCAACCGTCTAGAGCCCGTGAGACTATGGCATCCACAATTGGGATATTTTGTGAGGCTAAAGGTAGTGGAGAGGGAAAGAAGATGGGTAATAGGAAGGTTAGAGAGTAGCTGGCTATTCAGATCTGGTCACCAACCAAGGCAAAAAGCCGTTTCAAGCAACGTTTTTATTCTGGATGGTAGTATTTCACCGGGGCGATACTGAGAGTATCGACCACCCGGGAACGTGCCGCAAATATATGATTTGTATTATCTTATCTGAATTAAGTTTTTAATGACACATCTAAATTAAATGAAAGTTATTGGCTCATGCAGGATTTAAACCCGTGAACTTTGGAACTTAGTCGAGCGTCTTACCACTCGACCATGGAGGCAGTCATAAATAATCTAATACGTAATAAAGAAAGAAAACAGTCAGGTTAATTACCAGGTGGACGAATGAGAATCAAAGAAGAATTGTATGCAAAGACAGGGTTGTGTAGCGGCCCACGGTATTTGCCTACCCTTGCGAGAAATGATATGATGCTTATTTCTAATTTTGTAACTGTTAATTCATGGTGGAATTTCATTTTAATGATTTAATAAAATAAATTTATAACTTTATTCCACTTTTTTTTCTTGAAATGGAATAAAGATATAAATTTGTTTAGCCTAAGCATTATCAGGATACAAAATTAAACTTTAAAAAATCAAAGTATGTGTATATATATATATATATACAGAGGGAGAAAAAAAATATAAAATAAAATTACATAACAATGAAAAAACAGTAGAATAACGTCTTAATTATACCAAAGTAACAGAGAGAAAGAGACAGATGATATGAATTTAAAAAGCTGAAAAGTCAACTAAGAAGGTAACTAACTAATTTCTCCGCAGGGGTAGGCAGAGAGTACGGACCGCCATATAACTCTCACACACTCCTTGCTTCATTCACATTCATACATCGTCTCATACATACTCTTCTGTTACTCTGACGCTTCAAATGACCCGATTCAAGTGTTTGATTTACTTGATCGTGCCATGTCTTTCTCGGGCGTTCTCGACTTTTTCTTCCATTCACTTTCGCATCATATATTCTTTTCACACTCCTTTCTTCGTTCATTCGCTCTACATACCCAAACCATCTAAGCGTCCCTTTCTTGATCCTATTCATTACGCTCACATCAGCCTTGCATTCTTTCCGGATATCCACATTCGTAATACGGTCACACATGGTTTTACCGCACATACGTCTCAAACTAAGAAGGTGATTAAAGAATAATGATAAATTCAACGAGGTTACGGGGAAAACCTAATATTGGACTACTGAACAAATTTAATTGATTATTACGAATAGGACTATTAGTTTTAATGGCTTTCTTTATGTTTAGTGCTTTTAAATTATTTAATATATTGCCATGACCATTTTCGTGAAGAATATGAGCACCGGTACTTTTATTGGAAAAAATATATATTAATAGTTTAAATACGATAACGTTCTCTATACTTTCATGTATCTACCTACGCACTTTATTCTACAAAACTTTGTATTATTATTTTAACAATGTATACATTTTAAATGCTATAATAATCCAATCCAGCATTTATAAAAGTCTCCGATAAACGTTTTTCAAATGGCTTTCATATTCATAAAGTTATCATAAAATTGCCATTCTACACGAACACATAAAAACCATTTCATTTATAATTCATGGTAATAACAGAGCCTTACGTAAGAGTCAAAAAATGCCTCACGTTTGGAAATTGTATTTTCAATTTACTATTAAACTAATTTATTTTCACAGACATTAGCTTTTATTAAATTACTTAGAAATAATTTAGAAAAGCCAACAAATGGACTATAGAAGTTAAATCATAAAGTATTATTATTATCATTGATAATTAAAATCTATACATTTTTCTCCATGATGAGCTCAAAATGGTTTTATGTTTAGTATCATCAAATCTTTTACATCTATTTCTTTCTCTCCCCGTTTTTTTCGACCTCACAATATTGTGTTCCCCGTGTTATAAACAAATGTTATAAGATTTAACAAATTAAATAGTAATAATTATTATTGAAAGAGTATTGATAATCGAATCGAATAAAAGACACAGAAAATTAAAAGATTTAGTTGTGCCCGAGACTCGAGCATGAGACCTCTACTTTATCCGGGAGCAGCGCATTTACCAACATTTCCACCATTTATTCATTCAATTATCAATATCGCAGTGGAGAGTTCAGTTTAAATTTATCTTTTTTTTTAATTCTAGATTTTTAAGTCGAAGATTTTTCGTAGAATAAAAATTGATGATTACACCCATGATAAGTAGAAAATTCAGATCCCTGAGGCGTATGTGCAATGAAACCATATTAAATGACCGTATTAAAAGTGTGGATATCCGGAAAAAATCAAGGCTTGTGTAAGCGTTATGAAAAAGATTAAGAAACGGGCGCTTAGATAGTTTGGACATGTAGAGCGGATTAACGAAGAAAGGAGTGTGAGAAAAATGTATGACGTGGTAGTGAATGGTAGAAGAAGTCGGGGACGTCCGAGGAAAGCATGTCACGATCAAGTGAATCAAATTCTTGATTCGAGCCATGTCAAGAGTCCGAATAACAGAAGAGTATGTATGAATGTGAAGGAAGCAAGGAGTGTGTGCCAATGCAGATTTACATGGCGGTCGAAAATGGAAAATGGCGTGATGGCTAGTTAGCTAGTTAGTCTATCCATGACGCCATCTACGTTTGCAACTGTGTTCAGGTAGAACTTTGATTACAATTATAAATATGGATGCCAAATATCGGAAAAATAAATATTGATGTAAGAATATGAATAGTTTTACAGTTGAATGAGATTGTTGAAAATGATGGTGAGTGAATTTGTCTGGATGGTAAAGTTGGTTAGTGCGCTGCTCCGGGATAGAATAGAAATCTCAAGTTCGAATGTCAATCATAACATTTTTTTTTTTTTTTTTTTTTCTTTATTAATATCACAATATAAGTATACCTTTGTACAGTTTCTTTTCATCTAGTATAGCTAAATCAATTGTAGAAACTATTTATCTCTGGATTTACCTGCTATTTAATACTATTTTTTCTTTCTTTTAAAATATTTTTTGTACTATTAATGAGTATATTCTTTCCTTAACTATGATGTGTAACTACTACACATTGCTTTTAATGACTTTAATATGTCTTCACATCTCACTCTTACACGACTTCGCCAAATGGGAACCCGAGAAATAGAATCTCAGTTCGCAGTTGTGCTTTTTTCTTCTAGATATACAGCGCCTACGAACTCGAGCAGTATATTTTGGGCATCCCTTGAAGATGGTCCTCTCGCCCGTTTTGTGGGCGTCAGCCGATAGTTTTTTCATGTTTTCTGCTTTAAAATTTCAATAATTATCACTGTCGACTTCAAATATGATTAATTTAAGCGATTGGCTATGAATATTCTAATTTTTCTGGTTTAAAATCTTTATTTTTTTACCTGTGTAATGATTACACAGCACCGAAACGCGAAAAATAATTTAGCACAGTTTAGGGAAGGTTAAAAAAATGTTAATATTTTTGTAAAAAGTCTTTAACGGGCGTAAATAAATAAATATAGTAAGTACAATGAAGCGCAAAGCTTTAATAGAAGGTTATCACTTTCTCAAGCTTTGGTATTAAAGATTTTTTTATTGACGACAATTAAAATAAAATTAATTTTATCTATGTTGCATAGCCCCTATTTCCTGGCACAGTTGAACACTTTTATGTGAATTTTATCGAGCCTTCATTAAACTCGTTATTTGATACTCGTATTTGTTCGCCGGTTCCCTTCGCGATTCGGTCCATTTTATTATCAAAATCACTTAAATATATATATAAACTAACACTGCCTTATTGCTAATTAAAACTGTTTACCCTTTCAAGATAAGGGTGCCGTATTGGTGCACGTGGAACCGTCCCGATGATGCTATCACTTAGCGTTTACGACCCGCTTCCCTGCCATGGGGTGTTATTTAATAAATATATAAAATCAGTACCACCACGCCGCCCCCTGGTGTGTCCACCCTTCCCGATAGCGTTTATTGCGATTTGACGATAAAGCCGGGGCGGAAGACGGCTCCAGGCCGCAAAGTGCTGCAAGTAGGTGCGTTCAGTACGCAGCTTAGAGGAATCTTGTATTGCTAGTATCGGCGAGTCGGAATAGCTCGGGAAGATGGAACGAACAGATTTAACTTTACACGGGGTGTTGCCATACGCTGATACGACTCCCGCAGCGTAGTGGTTAACGGGCCTTACCCCACATTGCCCTGTAGGTTAAGCAATGTTCAAGTGTCTTGAGATACCTTTATTGAATGGTAAAGAAAACCCCACTACCCAACTAACTAACCATCACGCCGTTTCTCAGGGGTAGACAGAGAGGACGGACCGCCATACCACATTCATTCACATTCGTACGTCGTCTCATACATACTCTTCTGTTATTCTGTCTCTCCTCATGACCCGACTTAAGTATTTGATTTACTTGATTGTGCTACCTCTTTCTCTGGCGTTCTCGACTTCTTCTTCCATTCACTTTCCATACACGTCCCGTACAACACTCCTTTCTTTGTTCATTCGCTCTGCATGCCCAAACCATCTAAGCGTCCCTTTCATGATCCTATTCATTACGCTTACATCTGCCTTGCATTCTTTCCGGATATCCACATTTTTAATACGGTCACACGCGGTTTTTTATTTATTTATTTACGCTCGTTATAGGCTTTTACATACATACATGTTAACATTTTTTTTTAAAACAATAACCTCATAAGTGCAAAAAATTATGTAAAATAAAATTAAAAAAGAGTATTGAATAGCAGATACAAAAATAACTAATAATTTTCAATAAATAACAGGTTCAAAAATATTGTAAAACAAAAGAAAAAAATAATACTAAGTAACAGGTCTAACTATTAGTTTAGCTCTACCAGATGATAACAACTGTACTAAACTAAACTTATAGTTTGATATTGACCATTTAAATATATCACATACGCCCATACGCATGTAAGAATCAGCTAATTTTAAGTTATTATGATATGGTGATTGTGTCCTGCCAGAAGTGACCTGCCAGGTAAGTGTGTTGCTGTATATTTATATAAACTAAGATAATAAGTAGAAATTAAGATTTGTACGGAGCCTTTAGGGTGATTTTTCACAAAAATGGCGCTATACAAGTTATCCAAATATTATTATTTTTATTATACGTCTCAGGGATCTTATTTCTACAGCATTCAGTCTACTTTCATCCTTCCTCTGCCAGTTCCATGCCTCACTGCCATACATCAGGGTTGGCATTGTGGACTGCTAGCTTCGCTTGTTTTGTCAATTTCTTCTTAGCGCCAACAGCGTTCAGTCCTTCATTAATGGAGTTCACCTGCATTCACCCTTCTTTCAATATCTTTATCAGCCTTTCTGTCCCTCGTAAACATACTTCCTAAATAAACAAACTTAGCCACTTGCTCCTAGTATAAGCAATATAGTACATTTAAGAAATCACGAAGAACAGGTAATTCGACAACTGAGCTTTTGGTCACAAGAATCAGTAATAAAACGATCCGCTATCATGCTGCAACAAAAATGTCGGGCACACATCCCTATCTCCCTCCCAAAGGGATAGACTCCAATAGTTTAAAAAAATATATATATATATCGTTAATACCGCCAAAAAGTCCCAACTGCTCCCAACCGTCTAGAGCCAGTGAGACTATGGCATTCCCGATCGGGGTATGCTGTGAGGCTGAAGGTATTAGGAAGAGTAAGGAGATGAAAAAGAGGAAGGTCGGAAAGAACCTGGCTATTCAGATCTGGTGTCTAAACACGGCTGGAGCCATTTTAAGCGACTTTTCGATTCTGAATGGTGGTCTATCTACCACTTTGGAAAGTGCCGCAAATATACTTTATATAATTTTATATGAATTAAACGTTTTATGACACATATCAATTAAATAAAGTGTATTTGCGTACGCCGGGTTCAAATCCGCCACCTCTAGATTCGCAGTCCAGCGTCTTACCTCTCGACCACGGAGGCCAAGCTTAGCAAAGAATAAGGTTTTTAATGCATATAAGGATTCAAGACTGAATATGGTAACCAAATTCAATAAATTTAATTACCGCTTTTAAGTTTTGTAAAGCGCCTTTGA